>JAGGCT020002394.1:45000-48468 GCA_017654935.2 Phymorhynchus buccinoides | reverse complement strand
AGCAACAAAATTGTACTAACTAACTAATTATTAGATAATTGTTAATTGTTAATACACTTTACTAAGTCGCGCCTTTACATTACAGGATCATTAAATACAATACGTTTATCACGGATGTGTTTGTAACCTTCACATTGGAATAAAAAGAAAAGCGATACTCAACTTCCTTAAGATACTATTTGCAAACAGGACAAAAACTATCTGCATTTGCATTAAGCAAAAAAACATGTTTTTGTTATTGTTAAGGCCTAATGTTCAGGTTCGAAATCTTGCCAGTGCACCTCTTTACCACCTGTCTGTAACAGCAGCTATGTACTTTTCAGCTTCCAGGTTACTCTGAAGCGAAATAAACCATTCTTAGTCAACTATTTCTTCCACACGAGAATGCAAGTTTTGTCTAGACATACAAATCAGTCGATCTTTACATTCTTATCGTGACCTACTTCTTGGTTCAGCAAGTCCACATTCTGTTAGAAATTTCTTGACTCTTGGCAGCCAGTTAAATGTTCCATTTTTGTGTTGCTGCAATAGCATCAGACAGGCTTGTTTGCATAGAGTTGTGGATGGTAACT
The DNA here is from genome assembly GCA_017654935.2 of Phymorhynchus buccinoides. Classification (NCBI taxonomy): domain Eukaryota; kingdom Metazoa; phylum Mollusca; class Gastropoda; order Neogastropoda; family Raphitomidae; genus Phymorhynchus; species Phymorhynchus buccinoides. The sequence continues at coordinate 47,896 of JAGGCT020002394.1, read as the reverse complement.
TCAAAAGCCTTAACCAATATTGGATATATCTGCTATGTACAAATAAAGGATATATGCCTGTCTCGGCGTACACCATGCTGTTAGAAGAATGCAGAGGCACAATAAAGGTCTGTGTACACGTTAACATTAATCACGATATATATTTTTTTTTAAATTTCCCCATGGCAACACAGTGATAGCCCACTCTTGAATGTCTGTGTGCACGTTAGCAATATTCACGAGATATTTCTTTTTCCCCATGGCAACACAGTGACAGTCCACTCTTAGTATGACTTACAGCTCACTGTGAAGGCATGGGAAAATATAAATATCCCGCGAATAATGTTAACGTGTACCGAGACCTTAATATGACTTACAGCTCACTGTGATGCCATGGGGAAACATAAATATATTGTGGATAGTGTTAACGCGTACACACACCTTCAGAAAACGCTTTATTGCGAGAGAACACAGTCACGCGCGAAAGTGCTCTCTCTTTTTGTTTTCTTCTAAAAACGTTTTGATGTTGTTTTGGTGTTTCCACCTCGCCTTGTGCCTCCCCCCCCCCCCACACACACACTCTCTCTATCTCCCTCTCTCTTTCTCTCTCTCTCTCTCTCTCTCTCTCTCTCTCTCTCTCTCTCTCTCTCCCTCCCTCTCTCTCTCTCTCTCTCTCTCCCTCCCTCTCTCTCTCCCTTTCTCTCCCTCTCTCTCTCTCTCTCTCTCTCTCTCTCTCTCTCCCTCTCTCTCTCTCTCTCTCTCTCTCTCTCTCTCTCTCTCTCTCTCTCTCTCTCTCTCTCTCTCTCTCTCTCTCTCTCTCTCTCTCTCTCTCTCTCTCTCCCTCTCTCTCTCTCTCTCCCTCCCTCTCTCTCTCTCCCTCCTCTCTCTCTCTCTCTCCCTCTCTCTCTCTCCCCCTCTCTCTCTCCCTCTCTCTCCTCTCCTCTCTCTCTCTCTCCCTCTCTCCTCTCTCCTCTCTCTTCTCTCCCCCCCTCTCTCTCTCTCTCTCCTCTCTCTCTCCTCTCTCTCTCTCTCTCTCTCTCTCTCTCTCTCTCTCTCTCTCTCTCTCTCTCTCTCTCTCTCTCTCTCTCTCTCTGCTCTTCATGTTTATTCGTCTTTGTTGTGTGTGTCTTTCAAAGCACTCGGTTGTGCCGTTCTAATTTCCCCCCGGATGCCTGTCTCGACACAAGCCGTTGACATCAACTACATACAAAAAAGCTAAAACTAATCGTGCTCTCCTTGGTGCCGAGTAGTAGTTAATAGTTGACCTCTTGATGAATCAATACAAAAGGGATTTTGTAAATAACTCTCCGGACTAACTACTATTGATTAGGCCTACCGATGATTACTCATTGTTACATTGACATTTTTTCCCCTTTGTTCCCTTTCATTTATGTGTTTTGTTAGACTGGTTGTTCTGTTGTTTGATCTAATGGTAATACTCTAGAGCGAATCATGCAAATTACTATAGGCGACGAAAATGGTGTTTTACGTCCTCTTGGTCTGAATCAGACACATATGGGACATTTGTAAATACAAATATGGTGGGAACAACACTGGAGGCAATGCCCGGAGGCCAATAAAGTCCCGAGTTTTTATTAATACAGATAGGTGCAGCGGTAACCACGCCTCGGCTCATCGGCTATGGCACCGCTACAAGTTTTTAATAATTTAAAAAAATTACTATAGGGATATACTTCCCTTTTTGGCTCACGTCGTTCTTTTAAAACAAAGTGAGTCTATAGTATCGTACGTGTTCGGTTGTGTGTCTGTGTGTATGTATGTGTGTGTTGCGTCCGTGGTCCCGACCTTTAACCTTAACTCCAACCTTAACGTTGTCATTTTCTCTAAACATATAAGGCGTTAGAGGGTTAAAGTTAGCAGGGTACTTGATTTTGACGTGAGCCTTCAAGTCACGACGATCAAAGCAGTCAGATACATTGATAAAGAACAAAATAAAGATAATCATTTGTTGCAGAGATTACTGTTGTGCAACCTTTAACCTTGACTCAGTCACACTCTTCAAACTTTAACGTTGTCGTTTTCTAAAAAAAATATAAGGTGTTGGAGGGTTAAAGTTAGCAGGATACTTGATTTTGACGTGAGCCTTCAAGTCACGACGATCAAAGCAGTCAGATACATCGATAAAGAATATAAGAAAGAAAATCTTTTATTGCAGAGATTACTGTTGTGCTGTACAAATACTGGAAAGAAGACTCCATTAGATATACAAAAACGCTGTTTAAAAAGAAACACAAGACTTCAGGTGTGTACAAATAGGTACATTTTAACGTCGTTATCTTATATTTTCTGTAACAAATGGATGTACCGAGTGTGGGGCGTTGATGGCCCGGTTGTTTCGTTTTATTTGCGCCTTTGACAACGGTTGTTCGTGTTCATTCGCGCATCATCTCTGCGCATGCACTACTTATTATCGCACTTCCGGCGAGCGCACACACAACAAGGCCTAGGCCTAGAGATCACTTCTTACCTCATAATCAAGACGACGTACCTAACATTTAGCCCACAATCATTTCAGTCTTGAAACAAATATACTACGGAAAATCCAGTGTTCGTCGATTTCACTGCCTTCGACGTACGAATCCAGATCATAATCCTATGTTAGGCCTAGACGATTGACCACCATGTGACCATGGATGAGCGTGTACGCTGGGACCTTGACCTTTGCTTTTGTGGCAGAGGGGGGGGGGGGGGGGGGGGATTAACGAAACGAAAATAAAATATTAGGACTAAAGTATCTTACAGAAATGTAGATGATGTGGAACAAGTTTTTATCGCATGAACAATCAGTTTAAAACAGTAACAGATCAGGAGTATGGCCTTACGAATTCCGCAACTTCAATGATTAATTTTCTAAGAGGCTTAGACCTACAGGTGTCCGTAGACACCCCCCTTACCC
>JAGGCT020002394.1:0-40000 GCA_017654935.2 Phymorhynchus buccinoides | reverse complement strand
TCCTGTGAGAGACAGGTAGCCACTGCAGGTCAGACAGCAGAGGAGTGACATGCGCACGCCTAGAAGACCTGTATATTAAACGAGCAGCACAATTCATTACTCTTTGAGTGTTATCTGCATGCTTTTGTGGAAGACCGGCCAGAAGAGAGTTTGTGTAGTCAAGTCGAGACAGGACAAGTAGCATCTTTTGTTAAGTAATGACGTATAGAACTGATTATCCTACGTTCAAGGTATCCAGTCTGACAGATTTTGTTTACCTGAGCACTCATTGACAAATATTTGTTGAACACAACACCTAGATTACGAGCAGAATCTGAAAAGGCAATGATATTTTCACCAACAGTTACAGAGGAAGGGAGAGATTCATGGGAATTGGAAGAGGGATCAATCAATAAAGCTTCGGGTTTATCTTCGTTTAGCTGTAGCTTATTTTGGACGGTCCACTGTTTAACATATCGGACACAACACTGAATAGAAGTTAGTAAAGGACTAACATTAGCAGCTGAGTCAGACCTATACAGCTCTGTATCGTCGGCGTACACATGGTGGGAGACAGAGTGGGAGTTTATGATATGAGAGAGGGGGTGGGCATAGATAATGAAAAGAACCGGGTCCAATACAAACCCCTGTCTCCATACTGAAGAGGTGAAGGCTTAGACTCAACGCCATTAACAGAAACAAGCTGTTGTCTTCCCTTCAAATAGGACTCGAAGAATGACAGTACAGTGCCATGGATTCCAAAAGTGTGCTGCAGACGAGACAACATGATATCATGATCTATTGTATCGAATGCAGCGCTGAGGCCAAGAAGAGCTAAGACAGAAATTTGGTCAGAATCAGAGGCCATCAAGAGATCATTTAAAACCCGCAACAGAGCTGTCTCCGTACTGTGGTTTTGGCGGTATGCAGATTGGAATACATGCCAAAGATTATTTTCAGCCAAATGGGTGAGAAGTTGGGACAGTACAGTCTTTTCAATCAGTTTAGACACAAATGGAATATTACATATGGGCCTAAAATTCTTCAAAGTGTTTGGGTCAAGAGAAGTATTTTTTTAGTAATGGCCTGACAATGGCTTTCTTCATTGATTCAGGCATAGTGCCAGATGACAGACAAACATTGATCAATTCAGTAAGACATGGAACAACATCATCAATGCAGTCAAACAAAAGGTTAGTAGGGATGGAGTCCACTTATTTAGGGGGTTCTGTACAAAAGTTACGCGTCTAATGTGAACCCGGCCCTATAACTCTACATGCTACTGCACACGTTTCTTTATCTCGTTTATAATCTTTCAGTTGAGTTCTTCTACTCTCCCCATACCATCGTTTCTATCTTTCTGTCTTGTCACCCCCCCCTTCTGGTTTGCCTTCTGGACATACGTACACATTACACGGATGGGAAGCAGGAACCATAATTAGTTCATCCCCCGGGGCAGTTGGGTGGATGCCTCGTGCCTCCCCGGGGCAGTGGGACGATGCCTCGTCTCCCTCGTTGTATACGGGGAGCTGGACGACCCTGTCCCGCCACGAGTCTCTCCTCGTTGTAATACCGGGGGGGGGGGGGGGGGGGGGGTGGGGGGGGGGGGTGGGGGGGGGGGGTCTTTCATAAAAAAATAGTTCCCCCACCTTCTGGAAGTTCTGTGATTGTAACTTCCTCTAATCTTCCACTCTCTTTGACTCTGCCTTTTCCCTTTGCTTGTTATCATCTACTGTATTTCTGACTTATTGGCCCCACTCTCCTGCCTTTTTGTTTAAAAAAAATCTTCCAAATAATATTGCTCCTTCGGGCTCCTCAGAAATCGGAATGTGTCGGCTGTAGGCAGCGGGGAGACCAGTAAAAACTGAAAATCAGACACACACGTACCGTACCCATTATGGCCATATGACCTGGGAACGCAGAAGAAGAAGAAGAAGAAGAAGTTCATCCCCACCCCACTCCCCTTCCAATTCCTTCCCTCCTTCTAATCATCTTATTCCCTTGCTTAGGTTTCTTAAGTGATTTCAATTTGCCTTTGCCTTTGCCCCTGGGTAGATGCAGTCACCCGCATTCCAAATATCCCGTTAGGAAGGAGTAAGCCCTCCAATGTAGTACAGTGGAACCTCCCTTATAAGACCCTCCCATTATAAGACTCCCTCCCACATAAGACCTACTTCTCTCAGACATTGTCCTTCTTTGTAAGTGTTACAATTACCTCCCTTGTAAGACCCCACCCCCTTATAAGACCTCATTTTGGACTAGCTAGTTCAAATCTTGGGTCAAACAGTCGAGCCATGGCACAAAAACCAAAAGAACAAAAACCAAAACAAAAACAATTTTTGTCTTTGATAATAATGTAACTTTATTAAAATAAAATAAACTTTTTTTCCGTAACTTTATAAAAAGAAATGTCCCATATGGCTTAGGCCGGGAGGACGTAAAACAAATTTCTCATGATTTGGGAAGGTCTTCATATAAGGGAGGTTCCACTGTAGTAGACGCACGGTGAAAACACGATAACAACATGTAACGCAAAAATCAGTCATAATTTTTTTTTTAAACTGAGAAAAGAACAACTTGCCTTGAGGATACTGATAAACAGTTTATTTCTTGAAAGTTTGAAAGTAGGCATCATTTTCCCCCTGTCTGTTTGCACGTGCTTTCTTTGAATTTCTGCCAAAGTTTGTGTACAAATTCCCTGCTTCCTTTTCGTGTTGTTTCGTCCAGGTTTTTTAAAAATTCGGTTTCCATCCCCATGTTTATTTGTTTGTTTGTTTACCCCCTATCATTAATGACACATTACACGAAGCAACTATATATAATCGCAAACGTGCTTAATATACAGTCGATATATCACATAAGAACGTTGTCAACGTTTAAATAATGAAACGATGCCTACAATGTATTTAGATTATGAATGTGAGCATAATTATTATTATTGGTACAGTCCTGATATCCAAATGGAGGAAAACATAGTTAAAAAACATACTTTTGTATTCATGACTTTTACAAGATATTGTCCATACACGGCTACGAGTACATGGGCATCATCATATAGTAAAAAGCCAAGTGTCCGTGTGTGTGTGTGTGTGTGTGTGTGTGTGTGTGTGCCGTGTGTGTGTTCGTGTGCGTGCGTGTGTGTCTGTCTGTCTGTCTGTCTGAAACACAAAACGGGCCTTATAACTCCGCCGTTTTTGGACCGAATCGCTTCAAATTTGCTGTGAGCCAACCGAGGCGGCCGTGTCAGTTGCGCGGTTTGGCAAATGCGCGAAACGCGTATCCACCGGCCTCTCGGCGCCCGTATCGCCGGTATTTCTGGACCGATTGCCTTCGCATTTGGTAGGTAGATGACCGGGGACGGTGACTATCGATGTGCCAAACCATAAGCGAATCGATGTATATACGCGCGTGATAAACGCCGCTTCACCTTTTCGCAAATAACTCCGCCGTTTCTTAACCGAATCGCTTCAAATTTGCTGTCAGGCTTGCTGTGGCCGGGGCAAAGCCTGGCGGCAAACTTGAAGAGAATCGGGAGAGCGCGTCACTCTCAGAGCAGCGCCAACGCGAAACCCGGGGCCTTATAACTCAGCCGTTTCTTAACCGAATCGCTTCAAATTTGCTCTACTCAGCGTTACCAGTACTTGGCGTTACCATTACTAGGCGTTTCCGGTACTCGGTGTTGCGCCAGTAACAATGATATAAAACATCGTTTTCCCCTGAAGTCGGAGTATGGCCGCCCATGTGGCGGGGGGGGGGGGGGGGCCCTTTAAAAGCAGCCATACACGTAATCTTTCCACCCAAGGCCATGCCAAATGTTCCCATGGCACTGCGGGTGTGCCCCCAGAGTGTTTAAGATGGGGAACGAAGATGACGACGACAAACCTCGTTTAATGCATAAATAATGATATTACATAATTGAACATACGTTGTTTTCCTCTTGCTGTTGTCGTCGTTGTTGGCATTGTTGTCGCTGTTGTTGTAAGCTATGTGCTGCAGTTCCTGTTGTTGCCTCACCCTTCTCTTATATCAGCTGTCCTCTTTGTGTTCATCTTCACCTTGTTCTGTAACTATGTTCTCAGTTCTCGTCGTCGTTATCGTCTCCTTTGCCTCCTTCTCCTCCTTCTCCTCCGCTTCCTCATCCTCCTCCTTCTCTTCTTTTCCTCCTTCCTCTTCCTCTCCTCCTCCTTCCTCCTCTTCTCCTCCTCCTCTCCTCCTCCTCCTCCTTCCTCCTCCTCCTCCTCCTTCTTCTCCATCTCCTCCTCCTCCTCCTCCTTCTCCTCCTCCTCCTTCTCCTCTCCTCCCTCTTCTCAGTCCTCCTCCTCCTCCTTTCTCCCCTCCCCTCTTCTCCTCCTCTCCATCGCCGACGCACCCTCCTCTTCCTCCTCTCCTCTCTTCCCTCCTCCTCCTCTTCCCTTCCTCCCTCCTCTCCTCCTCCTCCTCCTCCTCCTCGCTCCATCCTTCCCTCTTCTCCTTCCTCCTCCTCCTTCCTTCTCCTCCTCGCTCCTCCTCTCCTCCTCCTCCTTCTCCTCTCTCTCCTCTCTCTTCTTCTTCTCCGTCTCCTCCTGCCTCCTTCCTTTCTCCTCCTTCCTCCCCTCCTCCTCCTCCTCCTCCCTCCTCCTCCTCCTCCTCCTCCTCCTCTCCTCCTCCTCCTCCTCTCCTCCCTCCTCCTCCTCCTCCTCCTTCCTCCTCCTCCATCTTCCTCCCTCATCCTCCTCCTCCTCCTCCTCTCCTCCTCCTCTCCTCCTTCTCCTCTCCTTACTCCTCCTCCTCCTCCTCTCTTCCTCCTCCTCCTCCTCCTCCTCCTCTCATCATCTCTCCCTCTTCTCCTTCTCTCCTCTTCCTCATTCTCCTCTCTCCTCATTCCTTCCTCCTCCTCCTCCTCCTCCTCCTCTCCTCCTCCTTCCTCCTCTCCTCCTCCCTCCTCCTCCTCTCCGCCTCTCTCCTCCCTCCTCCTCCTCCTCCTTCCTCCTCCTCCTCCTCCTCCTCCTCCTCTCCTCCTTCCTCATCATCTTCTTCTCCTTTTCCTCCTTCTCTTTTTTCCCTTTGTTACCACCACTTACACTGCTATGTTCCCATTTTTTTTAGTTCGTGAACAAAATTCAGCTTTCCGTTTGATTATAATTCTTCTTTTTTTTTGTTGCTTAGCTCGGTGGGTTGTTTTTTTGTCCTTTCTAATTACTGACTGGCATTTTCAGTTAATCATCCGAAACAAAAAACACAATCCTCTCTGCTTGCTAGCAGAAATCTGTTAACCTTTCAACGACTCTATCTCCCCTGTCTCCTCCTACTCCTTCTCCTCCTCTTCCTCCTCCTTATTATCCTCACTTCTCCTTCTCCTTAGAGTCCTCCTCTCCCTCTCTTCCCTTCCTTCCGTTCCTCCTTCCCCCTCTCGCTCCTCCTTCATCTTCTCCTCCTCTTCCTTCCTCCTTCTTCTCCTCTTCTCCTTCTCTCATCCTCCTCCTCCTCCTCCTCCTCCTCCTCCTCCTCCCCTCCCTCTCTCCTCCTCCCCTTCTCCTCTCTCTTCCTCCTCTTCTCGCTTCCTCCTCCTTATCTTCCTCCTTCTCCATCTTTTCCTCCTCCTCCTTCTCCTCGTCCTCTTCCTCCTTCTCATTCTTGTCTCCTCTTCTTCTCCTTCTTCCTTCTCTCCTCCTTCCTCCTCTTCCTCTCTCCTCCTTCTGACCTCCGCTTCCTCTCGTCTTCCTCTCTCCCTCCATCTTCCTCCTCCTCCTCCTCCTCCTTCTACCCCTCTCCTTCTCCTCCTCTTCTTCCTTCTCTTCTCCTTACTCCTCCTCCTTGGCAGTTCCTCATCTCATCCTCCTCATCCTCCTTATCTTCCTCCTTCTCCATCTCGCTTTCCTCCTCCTCCTCGACCTCTCCTCTCTCCTCCTCCTTCCCTCCTCTTACCTCTTCTCCTCCGCTCCTTCATCCTCGTCCTCCTTCGTCCTCCTCCTCTTCTCTCCTCCTTCTCCTCTTCCTCTCCTCCTCCCTCTTCCTCTTCTCCTCCTACCTCTCATTCTCCTCCGTCTTCCTCCTCGCTCCTCCTCATCTCCTCACTCCTCCTCCTCCTCCTCCTCCCTTCATCTCCCCTCCTCCTCCTAAAAAATCCTCTCTCCTCCTCTCCATCTTCCACCTCCCTTCCTCCTCTTCTCCTCCTCCAGGTCTCTCCTCTCCTCCTCTTCTCTCCTCTCCTCCATTCCTCTCCTCCTCCCTCACTTCCTCCTCCTCCTCCTCCTCCTCCTCTCCCTCCTCCTCCTCTTCTCCTCCTCTCCTCCTCTTCCTCCTTCTTATTCTCTCCTCTCCTCTCTCCTCCTTCCTCTCCCTCCTCCTCCTCTCCTCTCTCCTCCTCTTCCTCTTACTCTCCTCCTTCTCCCTCCTCCTCTTCTTCTTCTTCTCCTCCTCTCCTCTTCCTCCTCTCTCTCTTCTCCTCCTTCTCACTCCTTCCTCTTCTCCTCTTCCTCTTCTTTCTCCTCCGTTCTCCATCTTTTCTTCTCCTCCTCCTCTCCTCCTCCTCCTCTCCTTCCTCCTTCTCCTTCCTCTCTCCTTCCTTCCTCCTCTCTCCTCTCTTCTTCTCCTCCTCCTCTCTTCCTCCTCCTCCTTCCTCCTCTTCCTCCTTTTCCTCTCCTCCTCCTCTCTTCTCCTTCTCTCCTCCTCCCTCTCTCCTCTGCTTCTCTCCTCCTCCTCCTCCTTCTTCTTCCTCCACTCCTCTTCTCTCCTCCTTCTCTTCTCCTCTCCTCCTCCTTCCTCTCCTCCCTCCTTCTTCTCTTCTCTCCCCTCCTCCTCTCTCTTCTTCTCCTCATTCTTCCTCATCTTCTCCTCTCGCTCCTCCTCCTCCTTCCCCTCCTCTTCCTCCTCCTCCCTCTCCTACTCCTCGCTCCTCCTCCTCCTCCCTCTCCTTCTCCTCCTCCTCCTCCTTCCTTCTCACCCTCTTCTTCTCCTCCTCTTCCACCTTCCTCTCTTCCTTCTTCAAATCCTCTCCTCCTCTCCTTTTCTTCCTCTCATCCCCTCTCCTCCTCCTTCTCCTCCTCCTCCTCCTCTCCTCCTCCTCCTCCTTCCACCTCCTCCAACACTCCTCCTCCTTCTTCCTCTTCCTCCCTCTTCTTCTCCTCTTTTCCTCCTCCTCCTCCTCTTCCTCTCCTTCCTCCTTCCCTCTTCTCCTCCTCCTCCTCCTTCTTCCTCTCCTCCTCTTCCTTCTCCTCCTCCTCCTCCTCCTCTCTCCTCCTCCCTCCTCTCCTCCTCCTCATCTCTCCTCCTCCTCCTTTTCTTCTCTTCTCCTCCTCCTCCATCCTCCTCCTCCTCCATCTCCTCCTCCTCCTCCTCCTCCTCCTCCTCCTCCTCTCTCCTCCTCTCCTCCTCCTCCTCCTCCTCCTCTCTCCTCTTCCTCCTCCTCCTGCTCCTCCTCTCATCCTCTCTCCTCCTCTTCCTCCTCCTCTCCTCCTCCTCTTCCCATCTTCCTCCTCATCTTCCTCTCTTCTTCTCTTCCTCCTTCTTCCTCCTCCTTTTCTCCTCCTCCTCCTCCTCCTTCCTCTTCTCCTCCTCCTCCTCCTTCCTTCTTCTCCTCCCCTTCTCCTCCCTTTCTCCTCCTCCTCCTCCTTCTCCTCCTCCTCCTCCTCCCCTCCTTCTCCACCTCCTCCTCCGTCTTCCTCCTCCTCCTTCTCCTCCTCCTCCTCTTTCTCCTCCTCCTCCTCTTCCTTTCTCCTTAGTTTTCTTTGTCCCCGCCACACACACACTTACTTCCTTTTTTTTGGTATTAGTTCGTGAAAACATTCTGCTTTCCGTTTTACTTTTTTGTTCTTGATTTGTTTTGTTTAGTTCGGTTGTTTTTGTGGTCCTTTCTAATTACTGACTGGCATTTTCAGTTAATCATCCGAAACAAAAAGCACAATCCTCTCTGCTTGCTAGCAGAAATCTGTTAACCTTTCAACGACTCTATTATTGTGTTTTTTCGGGTAGGCAGGCCCAAGGCTGAACATCATAGCCAAACTGATTTGAAACGTTTTTTTAAAAGCTTGTTATATTTCTACCCCTTTTGCGAAGCACTAGAATGGTTTTGTTATGACTTTAGCAGCCTAGTTATTAACTCTTTTGTATTGGGTTCGTCTGTTAAGCACGGTACCTACATACAACAAAGCTGTCGCACTAAGAAAGTTTCTTTCTATGACTTTGACATTTTCTGTTTGATATCTTGGCAAAATACTGTTGTTTATGTGCTTGTTTATGTCCATTCATGTCTCTGTATACGTCCATTCTTATAGATCTACAGTTCTCTTTACACGTTTATGTCTATCTATCGTTCTCTTTTCGGGGGGTGATTTCGCCACCTCTGAAATGCTCTTATGTTATCCATTTCCTCCTAATAACCCATCCTTACTGCTTCTCTCTAACAGTGCATCTTTCTAACCTTATGCCTCAGTGTCTGTTGCTTTCTCTCTACAAATCTCTGTCTATTGTCTACTTGACCCCCCCCCCCCACCCCCCCCCCCCCCCCCCATCCCCCCCCCCCCCCCCCCTCCCCCCCCCCCCCCCCCCCCCCCCCCCCCCCCCCCCCCCCCCGCCCCCCCCCCCCCCCACCTCCCCCCCCAGCCCCGCCCCCCCTCGAAGATATACTATGTCAAATCTTAAAAAAGCAAAGACGCACACAAAAGTCAAAGACAAGCGAGAGAGAATACGAATACGAATACGAAATGGGAATGGGTGGTTTTTTTTTTATTGAGGGTAAAACAGATAAGCTGGGTAGCTTTTTTTTAAACTTTTTTTTTTTTACACCATTGCCCTCAAGCAAATAAACAACAATTCATGAAGAAAATGATTAACAGAAAAGAAAAACAAACAACAAAAAATGGCGACAAAAATAATATACAAAATTATGTAATACAAGGCAAAAATGGACACACAACAGCAGTTCAAGATTAAAGAGCCCCCCCCCCCCCCCCCCCCCCCGCCCTCACACCCCCAAACACCCCCCCCCGCACCCCCCCTCACCCCATACGCCCCACTCCCCCACGCCCACAAACCTATGCACACACACACAGATACATGCATACAAGTTCTTATAGTATGTACATGTACATGTGTATCAAGGAGAGAGAGAGAGAGAGGGGGGGGGCGAGGGATGGAGAGAGAGAGAGAGAGAGAGAGAGAGAGAGAGAGAGAGAGAGAGAGGAACTGTGTGTGTGTGTGTGTGTGTGTGTGTGTGTGTGTATGTGTGTGTGTGCGTTGCGTGCGTGCGTGCGTGCGTGCGTGCGTGTGTGTGCGTGCGTGTGCGCGCGCGTGTGTGTGTGTGTGTTGTGTGTGTGTGTGATATATATGAATAGATACCGCTTCAACTAACACAATACCAGCCCTTCTATATAATCTTATCTCCACGATACCCTACTCCAGTTGTGTTGCAAAAAAAAAGGTTGTCCGCCCTCTCCAATGAGAGTCGAGACTACTTTATTAGAGAGAGAGAGAGAGAAGAGAGAGAGGGAGAGAGAGAGAGAGAGAGCGAGAGAGAGAGAGAGAGAGAGAGAGAGAGAGAGAGATTAGTCATAGAGAGTGCGAGGAGAGAGAGGAGAACTTGAACTTGAAATGTTTTAAGGAGGATGAACTGAATAAGCATAGCAACACTTCTTTTCATCAGGTCCTCAAACAGATAAAATAATAAACAAGCAAACTAGAGAAATGAATATACAAACAAACAACAATATTATAACATGATCATTAAACACGACAGCAAAAGAGCGACCAAATAGTAACACCAATAATTATATAATGAATATGATAATAATAAAACAGTAATATGCAAATGATGCAACAATACTACAAACAGTATAAACAGTCAGATATAACAATTAAATCAAAGAACAAGAACAACATGCAACATGAATCGCAACGCATACACAACTTACGTCTAACCATATGCACGTACGCACGCACGAATACACACACATATACCGACACACATAAGAGCGAGCGAGAGAGAGAGAGAGAGAGAGAACTTGAAAACTTTGAAAACTTTGAAAGAGAGCAGATAGAGAGAGGAGAGAGAGAGATTGAGAGATGATGAGAGAGAGAGAGAGAGAGAGATAGGAGAGAAGACGAGAGACAGAGAGAGAGAGAGAGAGAGCAACTTTGACACCTTTGAAAGACTTAGAAGAGAGATAGAGGGAGAGAGAGAGAGAGAAGAAAAAGAGTATAGAGAGAGAGAGAGAGAGAGAGAGACAGTAGATAGAGAGAGAGAGAGACTTTGAGAGAGAGTGAGAGAGAATAGAGAGATAGAGAAAGAACAGACATGCGAAGCATCAAGCATCATACAGAAAGAACAGACATGCGAAGCATCATACAGAAAGAACAGACATGCGAAGCATCATACAGACAGAAGCATCATACATGCGAAGCATCATCATACAGAAAGAACAGACATGCGAAGCATCATACAGAAAGAACAGACATGCGAAGCATCATACAGAAAGAACAGACATGCGAAGCATCATACAGAAAGAACAGACATGCGAAGCATCATACAGAAAGAACAGACATGCGAAGCATCATACAGAAAGAACAGACATGCGAATGCGAAGCATCATACAGAAAGAACAGACATGCGAAGCATCATACAGAAAGAACAGACATGCGAAGCATCATACAGAAATCATACAGAAAGACAGACATGCGAAGCATCATACAGAAAGAACAGACATGCGAAGCATCATACAGAAAGAACAGACATGCGAAGCATCATACAGAAAGAATGCGAAGCATCATACAGAAAGAACAGACATGCGAAGCATCATACAGAAAGAACAGACATGCGAAGCATCATACAGAAAGAACAGACATGCGAAGCATCATACAGAAAGAACAGACATGCGAAGCATCATACAGAAAGAACAGACATGCGAAGCATCATACAGAAATGAACAGACATGCGAAGCATCATACAGAAAGAACAGACATGCGAAGCATCATACAGAAAGAACAGACATGCGAAGCATCATACAGAAAGAACAGACATGCGAAGCATCATACAGAAAGAACAGACATGCGAAGCATCATACAGAAAGAACAGACATGCGAAGCATCATACAGAAAGAACAGACATGCGAAGCATCATACAGAAAGAACAGACATGCGAAGCATCATACAGAAAGAACAGACATGCGAAGCATCATACAGAAAGAACAGACATGCGAAGCATCATACAGAAAGAACAGACATGCGAAGCATCATACAGAAAGAACAGACATGCGAAGCATCATACAGAAAGAACAGACATGCGAAGCATCATACAGAAAGAACAGACATGCGAAGCATCATACAGAAAGAACAGACATGCGAAGCATCATACAGAAAGAACAGACATGCGAAGCATCATACAGAAAGAACAGACATGCGAAGCATCATACAGAAAGAACAGACATGCGAAGCATCATACAGAAAGAACAGACATGCGAAGCATCATACAGAAAGAACAGACATGCGAAGCATCATACAGAAAGAACTGACATGCGAAGCATCATATACAGAAAGAACAGACATGCGAAGCATCATACAGAAAGAACAGACATGCGAAGCATCATACAGAAAGAACAGACATGCGAAGCATCATACAGAAAGAACAGACATGCGAAGCATCATACAGAAAGAACAGACATGCGCATCATACAGAAAGAACAGACATGCAAAAACATCATATACAGAAAGAACAGACATGCGAAGCATCATACAGAAAGAAACATGCGAAATCATACAGACATCAACTGACATGCGAAGCATCATACAGAAAGAACAGACATGCGAAGACATGCAGAATAAAGAACAGACATGCGAAGCATCATACAGAAAGAACAGACATGCGAAGCATCATACAGAAAGAAGCATCACATGCGAAGACATCATACAGAAAGAACAGACATGCGAAGCAGAAAGAACAGCGAAGCATCATACAGAAAGAACAGACATGCGAAGCATCATACAGAAAGAACAGACATGCGAAGCATCATACAGAAAGAACAGACATGCGAAGCATCATACAGAAAGAACAGACATGCGAAGCATCATACAGAAAGAACAGACATGCGAAGCATCAACAGAAAGAACAGACATGCGAAGCATCATACAGAAAGAACAGACATGCGAAGCATCATACAGAAAGAACAGACATGCGAAGCATCATACAGAAAGAACAGACATGCGAAGCATCATACAGAAAGAACAGACATGCGAAGCATCATACAGAAAGAACAGACATGCAAGCATCATACAAAAGAACAACACATGCGAAGCATCATACAGAAAGAACAGACATGCGAAGCATCATACAGAAAGAACAGACATGCGAAGCATCATACAGAAAGAACAGACATGCGAAGCATCATACAGAAAGAACAGACATGCGAAGCATCATACAGAAAGAACAGACATGCGAAGCATACAGAAAGAACAGACATGCGAAGCATCATGAAAGAACAGACATGCGAAGCATCATACAGAAAGAAAAGACATGCGAAGCATCATACAGAAAGAACAGACATGCGAAGCATCATACAGAAAGAACAGACATGCGAAGCATCATACAGAAAGAACAGACATGCGAAGCATCATACAGAAAGAACAGACATGCGAAGCATCATACAGAAAGAACAGACATGCGAAGCATCATACAGAAAGAACAGACATGCGAAGCATCATACAGACAGCAGAGACATGCGAAGCATCATACAGAAAGAGCAGACATGCGAAGCATCATACAGAAAGAACAGACATGCGAAGCATCATACAGAAAGAACAGACATGCGAAGCATCATACAGAAAGAACAGACATGCGAAGCATCATACAGAAAGAACAGACATGCGAAGCATCATACAGAAAGAACAGACATGCGAAGCATCATACAGAAAGAACATGCAGCATCATAAGAAAGAACAGACATGCGAAGCATCATACAGAAAGAACAGACATGCGAAGCATCATACAGAAAGAACAGACATGCGAAGCATCATACAGAAAGAACAGACATGCGACATGCATAAAGAACAGAATGCAAGCATACACAGAATGACATACAAAGAGAACAGACATGCGAAGCATCATACAGAAAGAACAGACATGCGAAGCATCATACAGAAAGAACAGACATGCGAAGCATCATACAGAAAGAACAGACATGCGAAGCATCATACAGAAAGAACAGACATGCGAAGCATCATACAGAAAGAACTGACATGCGAAGCATCATACAGAAAGAACAGACATGCGAAGCATCATACAGAAAGAACAGACATGCGAAGCATCATACAGAAAGAACAGACATGCGAAGCATCATACAGAAAGAAGCATACAGATGAAGAACAGAAAGAATCATACAGAAAATGACAGAAAAGAACAGAATGCGAAGCAAGCATACAGAAAGAACAAAGACATGCGAAGCATCATACAGAAAGAACAGACATGCGAAGCATCATACAGAAAGAACAGACATGCGAAGCATCATACAGAAGAACAGACATGCGAAGCATCAATGCGAAAGAATCATGACATGCACATAACATGCGAAGCATCATACAGAAAGAAAGCATCATGCGAAGCATCATACAGAAAGAACAGACATGCGAAGCATCATACAGAAAGAACAGACATGCGAAGCATCATACAGAAAGAACTGACATCATACAGAAAGAACAGACATGCGAAGCATCATACAGAAAGAACAGACATGCGAAGCATCATACAGAAAGAACAGACATGCGAAGCATCATACAGAAAGAACAGACATGCGAAGCATCATACAGAAAGAACAGACATGCGAAGCATCATACAGAAAGAACAGACATGCGAAGACAGAAAGAACAGACATGCATGAAGCATCATACAGAAAGAACAGACATGCGAAGCATCATACAGAAAGAACAGACATGCGAAGCATCATACAGAAAGAACAACACATGCGAAGCATCATACAGAAAGAACAGACATGCGAAGCATCATACAGAAAGATCAACAGAGAATGCGATACAGCATCATACAGAAAGAAAGAACACATGCGAAGCATCATACAGAAAGACATGCGAAGCATCATGCAGAAATCATACAGAATGAACAGACATGCGAAGCATCATACAGAAAGAACAACAGACATGCGAAGCATCATACAGAAAAGAACAGACATGCGAAGCATCATACAGAAAGAACAGACATGCGAAGCATCATACAGAAAGAACAGACATGCGAAGCATCATACAGAAAGAACAGACATGCGAAGCATCATACAGAAAGAACAGACATGCGAAGCATCATACAGAAAGAACAGACATGCGAAGCATCATACAGAAAGAACAGACATGCGAAGCATCATACAGAAAGAACAGACATGCGAAGCATCATACAGAAAGAACAGACATGCGAAGCATCATACAGAAAGAACAGACATGCGAAGCATCATACAGAAAGAACAGACATGCGAAGCATCATACAGAAAGAACAGACATGCGAAGCATCATACAGAAAGAACAGACATGCGAAGCATCATACAGAAAGAACAGACATGCATAAGCATCATACAGAAAGAACAGAGCAATGACATGCGAAGCATCATACAAAGAACATACATGCGAAGCATCACATGCAGAAAGAACAGACATGCAGAAGCATCATACAGAAAGAACAGACATGCGAAGCATCATACAAAGAAAGAACAGACATGCGAAGCATCATACAGAAAAAGAACAGACATGCGAAGCATCATACAGAAAGAACAGACATGCGAAGCATCATACAGAAAGAACAGACATGCGAAGCATCATACAGAAAGAACAGACATGCGAAGCATCATACAGAAAGAATGAACATCATGCAGAAATCAATCATACAAGAATCATACAGAAAGAACAGACATGCGAAGCATCATACAGAAAGAACAGACATGCGAAGCATCATACAGAAAGAACAGACATGCGAAGCATCATACAGAAAGAACAGACATGCGAAGCATCATACAGAAAGAACAGACATGCGAAGCATCATACAGAAAGAACAGACATGCGAAGCATCATACAGAAAGAACAGACATGACCAAGAATCATACAGAAAGAACAGACATGCGAAGCATCATACAGAAAGAATCATACAGAAAGATGCGAAGCGAAGCATCATAAAGAAAAACAGACATGCGAAGCATCATACAGAAAGAACAGACATGCGCAAGCATCATACAGAACAGAAAGAACAGACATGCGAAGCATCATACAGAAAGAACAGACATGCGAAGCATCATACAGAAAGAACAGACATGCGAAGCATCATACAGAAAGAACAGACATGCGAAGCATCATACAGAAAGAACAGACATCATACAGAAAGAACAGACATGCAAAGAATCATACAGAAGCATCATACAGAAAGAACAGACATGCGAAGCATCATACAGAAAGAACAGACATGCGAAGCATCATACAGAAAGAACAGACATGCGAAGCATCATACAGAAAGAACAGACATGCGAAGCATCATACAGAAAGAACAGACATGCGAAGCATCATACAGAAAGAACAGACATGCGAAGCATCATACAGAAAGAACAGACATGCGAAGCATCATACAGAAAGAACAGACATGCGAAGCATCATACAGAAAAGAAAGACATGCGAAGCATCATACAGAAAGAACAGACATGCGAAGCATCATACAGAAATAACTGACATGCGAAGCATCATACAGAAAGAACAGACATGCGAAGCATCATACATACAGAAAAACAGACATGCGAAGCATCATACAGAAAACAGACATGCGAAGCATCATACAGAAAGAACAGACATGCGAAGCATCATACAGAAAGAACAGACATGCGAAGCATCATACAGAAAGAACAGACATGCGAAGCATCATACAGAAAGAACAGACATGCGAAGCATCATACAGAAAGAACAGACATGCGAAGCATCATACAGAAAGAACAGACATGCGAAGCATCATACAGAAAGAACAGACATGCCGAAGCATCATACAGAAAGAACAGACATGCGAAGCATCATACAGAAAGAACAGACATGCGAAGCATCATACAGAAAGAACAGACATGCGAAGCATCATACAGAAAGAACAGACATGCGAAGCATCATACAGAAATGCGAACAGACATGAAAGCATCATACATGCGAAGAGAAGATAGAATGCAAGAATCATACAGAAAGAACAGACATGCGAAGCATCATATGAAAGAACATGCGAAGCATCACAAAGATGCATACAGAACATGCAAGCATCATACAGAAAGAACAGACATGCGAAGCATCATACATAAAGAAGAACAGACATGCGAAGCATCATACAGAAAGAACAGACATGCGAAGCATCATACAGAAAGAACAGACATGCGAAGCATCATACAGAAAGAACAGACATGCGAAGCATCATACAGAAAGAACAGACATGCGAAGCATCATACAGAAAGAACAGAGACATGCGAAGCATCATACAGAAAGAACAGACATGCGAAGCATCATACAGAAAGAACAGACATGCGAAGCATCATCATAGAAAGAACAGACATGCGAAGCATCATACAGAAAGAACAGACATGCGAAGCATCATACAGAAAGAACAGACATGCGAAGCATCATACAGAAAGAACAGACATGCGAAGCATCATACAGAAAGAACAGACATGCGAAGCATCATACAGAAAGAACAGAAGATCAGAGATGCGAAGCATCATACAGAAAAGCATCATACATGAAAGAACAGACATGAAAGCATCATACAGAAAGAACAGACATGCGAAGCATCATACAGAAAGAACATGCGAAGCATCATACAGAAAGAACAGACATGCGAAGCATCATGCGAAGCATCATACAGAAAGAACAGCATCATACAGAAAGAACAGACATGCGAAGCATCATACAGAAAGAACAGACATGCGAAGCATCATACAGAAAGAACAGACATGCGAAGCATCATACAGAAAGAAAGACATGCGAAGCATCATACAGAAAGAACAGACATGCGAAGCATCATACAGAAAGAACAGACATGCGAAGCATCATACAGAAAGAACAGACATGCAAAGCATCATACAGAAAGAACAGACATGCGAAGCATCATACAGAAAGAACAGACATGCGAAGCATCATACAGAAAGAACAGACATGCGAAGCATCATACAGAAAGAACAGACATGCGAAGCATCATACAGAAAGAACAGACATGCGAATGCATAAGAAAGAACATGATCAAGCATCATACAGAAAGACAGACATGCGAAGCATCAAGCAAATACAGAAAGAACAGAAGCATCATAAGAAACATACAGACAAGCGAAGCATCATACAAAGACACAGACATGCGAAGCATCATACAGAAAGAACAGACATGCGCGAAGCATCATACAGAAAGAACAGACATGCGAAGCATCATACAGAAAGAACACACATGCGAAGCATCATACAGAAAGAACAGACATGCGAAGCATCATACAGAAAGAACAGACATGCGAAGCATCATACAGAAAGAACAGACATGCGAAGCATCATACAGAAAGAACAGACATGCGAAGCATCATACAGAAAGAACAGACATGCGAAGCATCATACAGAAAGAACAGACATGCGAAGCATCATACAGAAAGAACAGACATGCGAAGCATCATACAGAAAGAACAGACATGCGAAGCATCATACAGAAAGAACAGACATGCAAAGCATCATACAGAAAGAACAAACATGCGAAGCATCATACATCATAGAAAGAGATGCGAAGCATCATACATAAAGAACAGACATGCGAAGCATCATACAGAAAGAACAGACATGCGAAGCATCATACAGAAAGAACAGACATGCGAAGCATCATACAGAAAGAACAGACATGCGAAGCATCATACAGAAAGAACAGACATGCGAAGCATCATACAGAAAGAACAGACATGCGAAGCATCATACAGAAAGAACAGACATGCGAAAGCATCATACAGAAAGAACAAAGACATGACATGCATCATATCATACAGAAAGAACAGACATGCGAAGCATCATACAGAAAGAACAGACATGCGAAGCATCATACAGAAAGAACAGACATGCGAAGCATCATACAGAAAGAACAGACATGCGAAGCATCATACAGAAAGAACAGACATGCGAAGCATCATACAGAAAGAACATGCAGCATCATACATCATACAGAAAGAACAGATCATGCGAAGCATCATACAGAATCAACAGAAAGCGAAGCATCATACAAAAAGAACAGAATGCATCATACAGAAGAAGAGACAGAATCATACATACATGCGAAGCAGACATGCAGAAGCATCATACAGAAGATGACAACATGCGAAGCATCATACAGAAATACAGACATGCGAAGCATGCGATACAGAAAGAACAGACACAGACATGCGAATCATACATAGCATCAACAGAAGAACACCAACATGCAGAAGCATGCAAGCATACAGAAAGAAAGAACAACATGCGAAGCATCATACAGAAAGAACAGACATGCGAAGCATCATACAGAAAGAACAGACATGCGAAGCATCATACAGAAAGAACAGACATGCGAAGCATCATACAGAAAGAACAGACATGCGAAGCATCATACAGAAAGAACAGACATGCGAAGCATCATACAGAAAGAACAGACATGCGAAGCATCATACAGAAAGAACAGACATGCGAAGCATCATACAGAAAGAACAACAGACACATGCGAAGCATCATACAGAAAGAACAGACATGCGAAGCATCATACAGAAAGAACAGACATGCGAAGCATCATACAGAAAGAACAGCGAAGCATGACATACAAGAAGCATACAGACAGCAAGAACATACAGATGCGAAGCATCATACAGAAAGAACAAACATGACATGCAAGCATCATACAGAAAGAACAGACATGCGAAGCATCATACATCATACAGAAAGACATGCGACATGCGAAGCATCATACAGAAGAACAGACATGCGAAGCATCATACAGAAAGAACAGACATGCGAAGCATCATACAGAAAGAACAGACATGCGAAGCATCATACAGAAAGAACAGACATGCGAAGCATCATACAGAAAGAACAGACATGCGAAGCATCATACAGAAAGAACAGACATGCGAAGCATCATACAGAAAGAACAGACATGCGAAGCATCATACAGAAAGAACAGACATGCGAAGCATCATACAGAAAGAACAGACATGCATGAAAGCATCATACAGAAAGAACAGACATGCGAAGCATCATACAGAAAGAACAGACATGCGAAGCATCATACAGAAAGAACAGACATGCGAAGCATCATACAGAAAGAACAGACATGCGAAGCATCATACAGAAAGAACAGACATGCGAAGCATCATACAGAAAGAACAGACATGCGAAGCATCATACAGAAAAGAATGCAGACATCATGCAAAGATCATACAGAAATGCGAAGCATCATAAAGAAGAAGCATCATATCATCATACAACAAAAAGAACAGACATGCGAGCATCATACAGAAAGAACAGACATGCGAAGCATCATACAGAAAGAACAGACATGCGAAGCATCATACAGAAAGAACAGACATGCGAAGCATCATACAGAAAGAACAGACATGCGAAGAAAGAACATCATACAGAAAGAACAGACATGCGAAGCATCATACAGAAAGAACAGACATGCGAAGCATCATACAGAAAGAACAGACATGCGAAGCATCATACAGAAAGAACAGACATGCGAAGCATCATACAGAAAGAACAGACATGCGAAGCATCATACAGAAAGAACAGACATGCGAAGCATCATACAGAAAGAACAGACATGCGAAGCATCATACAGAAAGAACAGACATGCATCAAGAAAGAACATACAGAAAGAAAGAAAGACATGCGAAGCATCATACAAGAAAGAACAGACACAGCGAAGCATCATACAGAAAGAACAGACATGCACAGCATCATAACAGAAAAGAGAGACATGCACAGCATCATACAGAAAGAACAGACATGCGAAGCATCATACAGAAAGAACAGACATGCGAAGCATCATACAGAAAGAACAGACATGCGAAGCATCATACAGAAAGAACAGACATGCGAAGCATCATACAGAAAGAACAGACATGCGAAGCATCATACAGAAAGAACAGACATGCGAAGCATCATACAGAAAGAACAGACATGCGAAGCATCATACAGAAAGAACAGACATGCGAAGCATCATACAGAAAGAACAGACATGCAAAACATCATACAGAAAGAACAGACATGCGAAGCATCATACAGAAAGAACAGACATGCGAAGCATCATACAGAAAGAACAGACATGCGAAGCATCATACAGAAAGAACAGAAGCATCATACATAAAGAAAGACATGCAAGCATCATACAGAAAAGAACAGAAGAAGCATCAGAATCAGCATCAGACAGCGAAGCACAGACATGCGAAGCATCATAAGAAAGATACACAAAGAAGAATCATGCATCAGCAATACACATGACATGCATGCGAAGCATCATACAGAAAGAACAGACATGCGAAGCATCATACAGAAAGAACAGACATGCGAAGCATCATACAGAAAGAACAGACATGCGAAGCATCATACAGAAAGAACAGACATGCGAAGCATCATACAGAAAGAACAGACATGCGAAGCATCATACAGAAAGAACATCATACAGAAAGAACAGACATGAAGCATCATACAGAAAGAACAGACATGCGAAGCATCATACAGAAAGAACAGACATGCATCATACAGACAGAAAGAACATGCATAGCAGCATACAGAAAGAACAGACATGCGAAGCATCATACAGAAAGAACAGACATGCGAAGCATCATACAGAAAGAACAGACATGCGAAGCATCATACAGAAAGAACAGACATGCGAAGCATCATACAGAAAGAACAGACATGCGAAGCATCATACAGAAAGAACAGACATGCGAAGCAGAAAGAAAGAACATCATACATCATACAGAAAGAACAGACATGCGAAGCATCATAGAAGAAAGAACAACATCATCATACAGAAAGAACAGACATGCGAAGCATCATACAGAAAGAACAGACATGCGAAGCATCATACAGAAAGAACAGACATGCGAAGCATCATACAGAAAGAACAGACATGCGAAGCATCATACAGAAAGAACAGACATGCGAAGCATCATACAGAAAGAACAGACATGCGAAGCATCATACAGAAAGAAAATGCAGACATGCAGAAGCATCATAAGAAGAAAGAAAGAACACATGCGAAGCATCATACAGAAAGAACAGACATGCGAAGCAAGCATACACAGAAAAGAACAGACATGCGAAGCATCATACAGAAAGAACAGACATGCGAAGCATCATACAGAAAGAACAGACATGCGAAGCATCATACAGAAAGAACAGACATGCGAAGCATCATACAGAAAGAACAGACATGCGAAGCATCATACAGAAAGAACAACAGAACATCATAAGCATCATACAGACATGCGAAGCATCACATGCGAAGCATCATACAGAAAGAACAGAAAGAAAAGCATCATAACAGACATGCGAGAAGAATACAGAACAGAACAGACACATGCGACAGAAAGAATAAATACAGAAAAGAAAGAACAGACATGCGAAGCATCATACAGAAAGAACAGACATGCGAAGCATCATACAGAAAGAACAGACATGCGAAGCATCATACAGAAAGAACAGACATGCGAAGCATCATACAGAAAGAACAGACATGCGAAGCATCATACAGAAAGAAAGAACAGACATGCGAAGCATCATACAGAAAGAACAGACATGCGAAGCATCATACAGAAAGAACAGACATGCGAAGCATACAGAAAGAAAGAACAGACATGCGAAGCATCATACAGAAAGAACAGACATGCGAAGCATCATACAGAAAGAACAGACATGCGAAGCATCATACAGAAAGAACAGACATGCGAAGCATCATACAGAAAGAACAGACATGCGAAGCATCATACAGAAACATGCAAGCATCATACAATAACAGACATGCGAAGCATAGAATGAACAGAATGCGAAGCATCATCATGCAAGCACAGATACGAAGCATCATACAGAGAAGAACAGACATGCGAAGCATCATACAGAAAGAACAGACATGAAGCATCATAAGAAATCATACAGAAAGAAGAAGAGACATGCATAAGAAAATCATACAGAAAGAAGCAAGCATCATACAGAAAGAACAGACATGCGAAGCATCATACAGAAAGAACAGACATGCGAAGCATCATACAGAAAGAACAGACATGCGAAGCATCATACAGAAAGAACAGACATGCGAAGCATCATACAGAAAGAACAGACATGCGAAGCATCATACAGAAAGAACAGACATGCGAAGCATCATACAGAAAGAACAGACATGCATACAGAAAGAATACAGAAATAACAGAGAACAGAACGAAGCATCATACAGAAAGAACAGACATGCGAAGCATCATACATAAAGAACAAGAACATGCATGCGCATCATACAGAAAGAACAAGCACATGCGAAGCATCATACAGAAAGAACAGACATGCGAAGCATCATACAGAAAGAACAGACATGCGAAGCATCATACAGAAAGAACAGACAAAGAACGAAGCATCAGCATCATACAGAAAGAACAGACATGCGAAGCATCATACAGAAAGAACAGACATGCGAAGCATCATACAGAAAGAACAGACATGCGAAGCATCATACAGAAAGAACAGACATGCGAAGCATCATACAGAAAGAACAGACATGCGAAGCATCATACAGAAAGAACAGACATGCGAAGCATCATACAGAAAGAACAGACATGCGAAGCATCATACAGAAAGAACAGACATGCGAAGCATCATACAGAAAGAACAGACATGATACAAGCATCATACAGAAAGAACAGACATGCGAAGCATCATACAGAAAGAACAGACATGCAAGCATCATACAGAAAGAACAGACATGCGAAGCATCATACAGAAAGAACAGACATGCGAAGCATCATACAGAAGAAGAACAGAGAATGCGAAGCATCATACAGAGAAGAGAAGCATCATACAGAATCAACAGAAAGAACATGCATGCGAAGCATCATACAGAAAGAACAGACATGCATGCGAAGCATCATACAGAAAGAACAGACATGCGAAGCATCATACAAAGAACACAGACATGCGAAGCATCATACAGAAAGAACAGACATGCGAAGCATCATACAGAAAGAACAGACATGCGAAGCATCATACAGAAAGAACAGACATGCGAAGCATCATACAGAAAGAAGAAAGACATGAAAGCATCATACAGAAAGAACAGACATGCGAAGCATCATACAGAAAGAACAGACATGCGAAGCATCATACAGAAAGAACAGACATGCGAAGCATCATACAGAAAGAACAGACATGCGAAGCATCATACAGAAGAACAGACATGCGAAGCATCATACAGAAAGAACAGACATGCGAAGCATCATACAGAAAGAACAGACATGCGAAGCATCATACAGAAAGAACAGACATGCGAAGCATCATACAGAAAGAACAGACATGCGAAGCATCATACAGAAAGAACATCATATGCGAAAGCAACATACATGCAGAATCAGAGAGACATACAGAAGAATGCATACATGCAAAGAATCACAGAAATGATACAAAAGCATCATGCGAAGCATCATACAGAAGAACAGACATGCGAAGCATCATACAGAAAGAACAGACATGCGAAGCATCATACAGAAAGAACAGACATGCATAGCATCATAGAAAAGAACATGCATCATCATAGAAAGAACAGACATGCAAGCATCATACAGAAAGAACACTCCACTGCGAAGCATCATACAGAAAGAACAGACATGCGAAGCATCATACAGAAAGAACAGACATGCGAAGCATCATACAGAAAGAACAGACATGCGAAGCATCATACAGAAAGAACAGACATGCGAAGCATCATACAGAAAGAACAGACATGCGAAGCATCATACAGAAAGAACAGACATGCGAAGCATCATACAGAAAACAGAACAGACATGCAGAAGAAATACACATCATATACAGAAAGAACAGACATGCAAAGAACAGAATACAGAAAAGATCATACAGAAAGAAGAATCATAGCATCATACAGAAGAAAGAGACATGCGAAGCATCATATACAGAAACAGACATGCGAAGCATCATACATACAGAAAACAACATGACATGCGAATATCAGAAAGATACAGAAAGAACAGACATGCGAAGCATCATACAGAAAGAACAGACATGCGAAGCATCATACAGAAAGAACAGACATGCGAAGCATCATACAGAAAGAACAGACATGCGAAGCATCATACAGAAAGAACAGACATGCGAAGCATCATACAGAAAGAACAGACATGCGAAGCATCATACAGAAAGAACAGACATGCGAAGCATCATACAGAAAGAACAGACATGCGAAGCATCATACAGAAAGAACAGACATGCGAAGCATCATACAGAAAGAACAGACATGCGAAGCATCATACAGAAAGAACAGACATGCGAAGCATCATACAGAAAGAACAGACATGCGAAGCATCATACAGAAAGAACAGACATGCGAAGCATCATACAGAAAGAACAGACATGCGAAGCATCATACAGAAAGAACAGACATGCGAAGCATCATACAGAAAGAACAGACATGCGAAGCATCATACAGAAAAGATCACAGACATGCGAAGCATCATGCAAGAATATCAACAAAGAACGAAGCAGATATAAGAAATCATACAGAAGAGAACAGACATGCGAAGAAATCATACATACAGAAAGAACAGACATGCGAAGCATCATACAGAAAGAACAGACATGCGAAGCATCATACAGAAAGAACAGACATGCGAAGCATCATACAGAAAACAAGACATGCGAAGCATCATACAGAAAGAACAGACATGCGAAGCATCATACAGAAAGAACAGACATGCGAAGCATCATACAGAAAGAACAGACATGCGAAGCATCATACAGAAAGAACAGACATGCGAAGCATCATACAGAAAAAAGAGACATGCGAAGCATCATACAGAAAGAACAGACATGCGAAGCATCATACAGAAAGAACAGACATGCGAAGCATCATACAGAAAGAACAGACATGCGAAGCATCATACAGAAAGAACAGACATGCGAAGCATCATACAGAAAGAACAGAGCATCATGCAGAAGAATCATACATGCGAAGATCATACAGAAGCGAAGAACATACAAAGAAGAAAAGACATACAGAAAGAAAGACAGAAGCATCATACAGAAAGATACAGACATGCGAAGCATCATACAGAAAGAACAGACATGCGAAGCATCATACAGAAAGAACAGACATGCGAAGCATCATACAGAAAGAACAGACATGCGAAGCATCATACAGAAAGAACAGACATGCGAAGCATCATACAGAAAGAACATGCATGCATGCGAACATCATAAGCAGATACAAAAGAACATGACATGCATCATCATACAGAAAGAACAGACATGCGAAGCATCATACAGAAAGAACAGACATGCGAAGCATCATACAGAAAGAACAGACATGCGAAGCATCATACAGAAAGAACAGACATGCGAAGCATCATACAGAAAGAACAGACATGCGAAGCATCATACAGAATACAAGAGACAACAGAATGCATCATACATCATACAGAAAGATGACATGCAAGCATCACAGAAAGAACAAAGAACATGAAAGCATCATACAAGAAAGAAACATCATGCGAAGCATCATACAGAAATGAAAGACATCATACATAAGACATGCGAAGACATACATGCGAAGCACATGCGAAGAAAGATGCAGACAGCATGCGAAGCATCATACAAAAGAACAGACATGAAAGCATCATACAGAAAGAAGACATGCATAAGCATCATACATGCGAAGCATCATACAGAAAGAACAGACATGCGAAGCATCATACAGAAAGAACAGACATGCGAAGCATCATACAGAAAGAACAGACATGCGAAGCATCATACAGAAAGAACAGACATGCGAAGCATCATACAGAAAGAACAGACATGCGAAGCATCATACAGAAAGAACAGACATGCGAAGCATCATACAGAAAGAACAGACATGCGAAGCATCATACAGAAAGAACAGACATGCGAAGCATCATACAGAAAGAACAGACATGCGAAGCATCATACAGAAAGAACAGAATGCATGCATAAGAATCATACAGAAAGAAAGAACATGACAAGCATCATACAGCGAAAGAACAGACATGCGAAGCATCATACAGAAACAACAGACATGCGAAGCATCATATGCAGAAAGAATCATACATGCAGAGCATCATACAGAAAGAACAGACATCAGCATCATACAGAAAGAACAACATGCATGCGAAGCATCATACAGAAAGAACAGACATGCGAAGCATCATACAGAAAGAACAGACATGCGAAGCATCATACAGAAAGAACAGACATGCGAAGCATCATACAGAAAATGACAAGCATCATACAGAAAGAACAGACATGCAGAAGCACATACAGAAAGAACAGACATGCAAGCATCATACAGAAAGAACAGACATGCATCATCATACAGAAAGAACAGACATGCGAAGCATCATACAGAAAGAACAGACATGCGAAGCATCATACAGAAAGAACAGACATGCGAAGCATCATACAGAAAGAACAGACATGCGAAGCATCATACAGAAAAAAAGACATGCGAAGCATCATACAGAAAGAACAGACATGCGAAGCATCATAAAGAACAGACATGCGACATACATACAGAAAGAAAGCATCATGCAAGAATCAAGAATACATGCGAAGCATCATACAGAAAGAACAGACATGCGAAGCATCATACAGAAAGAACAGACATGCGAAGCATACAGAAAG
Source organism: Phymorhynchus buccinoides (assembly GCA_017654935.2). Classification (NCBI taxonomy): domain Eukaryota; kingdom Metazoa; phylum Mollusca; class Gastropoda; order Neogastropoda; family Raphitomidae; genus Phymorhynchus; species Phymorhynchus buccinoides. Next base: position 13,135 of record JAGGCT020002394.1, on the reverse strand, counting down.
AAAGAACAGACATGCGAAGCATCATACAGAAAGAACAGACATGCGAAGCATCATACAGAAAGAACAGACATGCGAAGCATCATACAGAAAGAACATGAGACATGAATACAAGCATCATACAGAAAGAACAGACATGCGAAGCATCATACAGAAAGAACAGACATGCATGCGAGCATCATACAGAAAGAACAGACATGCGAAGCATCATACAGAAAGAACAGACATGCGAAGCATCATACAGAAAGAACAGACATGCGAAGCATCATACAGAAAGAACAGACATGCGAAGCATCATACAGAAAGAACAGACATGCGAAGCATCATACAGAAAGAACAGACATGCGAAGCATCATACAGAAAGAACAGACATGAAGCATCATACAGAAAGAACAGAGACATGCGAAGCATCATACAGAAAGAAAGACATGCAAGCATCATACATCAAAGACACAGACAAACAGAATGCATACAGCATCATAAAAAGACATGACAAGCGATCATGCATCATAGAACAGACAAAGAAAGACATGCGACAGCATCATACAGAAGACACAGACATGCGAAGCATCATACAGAAAGAACAGACATGCGAAGCATCATACAGAAAGAACAGACATGCGAAGCATCATACAGAAAGAACAGACAACATGCGAAGCATCATACAGAAAGAACAGAACATGCATGCGAGCATCATACAGAAAGAACAGACATGCGAAGCATCATACAGAAAGAAAGAAGCATCATACAGAAAGAATGCGAAGCATCATACAGAAAGAACAGACATGCGAAGCATCATACAGAAAGAACAGACATGCGAAGCATCATACAGAAAGAACAGACATGCAAAGAACAGAATCATACAGAAAGAACAGACATGCGAAGCATCATACAGAAAGAACAGACATGCGAAGCATCATACAGAAAGAACAGACATGCGAAGCATCATACAGAAAGAACAGACATGCGAAGCATCATACAGAAAGAACAGACATGCATAAGCATCACAGACATGCGAGCAGAATCATACAGAAAGAACAGACATGCGAAGCATCATACAGAAAGAACAGACATGCGAAGCATCATACAGAAAGAACAGACATGCGAAGCATCATACAGAAAGAACAGACATGAGACATGCGAAGCATCATACAGAAAGAACAGACATGCGAAGCATCATACAGAAAGAACAGACATGCGAAGCATCATACAGAAAGAACAGACATGCGAAGCATCATACAGAAAGAACAGACATGCGAAGCATCATACAGAAAGAACATCATGCGAAGATCATACAGAAAGAACAAGCACATGCGAAGCATCATACAGAAAGAACAGACATGCGAAGCATCATACAGAAAGAACAGACATGCGAAGCATCATACAGAAAGAACAGACATGCGAAGCATCATACAGAAAGAACAGACATGCGAAGCATCATACAGAAAGAACAGACATGCGAAGCATCATACAGAAAGAACAGACATGCGAAGCATCATACAGAAAGAACAGATAATGCGAAGCATCATACAGAAAGAAGAAAGAACATGACATGCGCAGCATATGCATAATCAACAGAGAAATGCGAAGCATCATACAGAAAAAGACAGACATGCGAAGCATCATACAGAAAGAACAGACATGCGAAGCATCATACAGAAAGAACAGACATGCGAAGCATCATACAGAAAGAACAGACATGCGAAGCATCATACAGAAAGAACAGACATGCGAAGCATCATACAGAAAGAACAGACATGCAAGCATCATACAGAAAGAACAGACATGCGAAGCATCATACAGAAAGAACAGACATGCGAAGCATCATACAGAAAGAACAGACATGCGAAGCATCATACAGAAAGAACAGACATGCGAAGCATCATACAGAAAGAAAGACATGCGACATGCGAAGAATCATAAGCATGAAGAATCAACAGAACATGCGAAGCATCATACAGAAAGAACAGACATGCGAAGCATCATACAGAAAGAACAGACATGCGAAGCATCATACAGAAAGAACATACACATGCGAAGCATCATACAGAAAGAACAGAGAACAGACAAACATCATCACAGCAAGATCATACAGAAGAACAGACATGCGAAGCATCCATACAGAAAGAACAGACATGCGAAGCATCATACAGAAAGAACAGACATGCGAAGCATCATACAGAAAGAACAGACATGCGAAGCATCATACAGAAAGAACAGACATGCGAAGCATCATACAGAAAGAACAGACATGCGAAGCATCATACAGAAAGAACAGACATGCGAAGCATCATACAGAAAGAACAGACATGCGAAGCATCATACAGAAAGAACAGACATGCATAAGAATCATACAGAAAGAACAGACATGCGAAGCATCATCATGCAAAAGAAAGACATGAAAGAATACAGAAAGAACACATGCATGCGAATCATACAGAAAGAACAGACATGCAAGCATCATACAGAAATACAGAAAGAGACATGCGAAGCATCATACAGAAAGAAAGAACATGCGAAGCATCATCAGACAGAAAGAACACATGCGAAGCGAAGCATACATACAGAAAACAGACATGCATGCATCATACAGAAAGAACAGACATGCGAAGCATCATATACAGAAAGAAAGAGACATGCGAAGCATCATACAGAAAGAACAGACATGCGAAGCATCATACAGAAAGAACAGACATGCGAAGCATCATACAGAAAGAACAGACATGCGAAGCATCATACAGAAAGAACAGACATGCGAAGCATCATACAGAAAGAACAGACATGCGAAGCATCATACAGAAAGAACAGACATGCAAAGCATCATACAGAAAGAACAGACATGCGAAGCATCATACAGAAAGAACAGACATGCGAAGCATCATACAGAAAGAACAGACATGCGAAGCATCATACAGAAAGAACATGAAGCATCGAAGCATCAAACAGAAAGACACATGCAAGCATCATACAGAATAGAACAAAGACATGCATGCGAAGCATACAGAAATCAACAGAAACAAGAACAGACAGCGAAGCATCATAGAAAGAAAGACAATGCAAGCATCATACAGAAAGAACAGACAGAATGCACAGCATGCGACAGAAATCATGAGAATCATACAAACAGAATGAACAGACATGCATCAGCATCATACAGAAAGAACAGACATGCGCGAAGCATCATACAGAAAGAACAGACATGCGAAGCATCATACAGAAGAAAGAACAGACATGCGAAGCATCATACAGAAAGAACAGACATGCGAAGCATCATACAGAAAGAACAGACATGCGAAGCATCATACAGAAAGAACAGACATGCGAAGCATCATACAGAAAGAACAGACATGCGAAGCATCATACAGAAAGAACAGACATGCGAAGCATCATACAGAAAGAACAGACATGCGAAGCATCATACAGAAAGAACAGACATGCGAAGCATCATACAGAAAGAACAGACATGCGAAGCATCATACATACAAAGAACAACATGAAAGCATCATACAGAAAGAACAGACATGCGAAGCATCATACAGAAAGAACAGACATGCATGAAGAATACATAAAGAACAGACATGCGAAGCATCATACAGAAAGAACAGACATGCGAAGCATCATACAGAATACAGACATACAAGCGATCATCATACAGAAAGAACAGACATGCAAGCAAGATCATACAGAAAGAACAGACATGCGAAGCATCATACAGAAAGAACAGACATGCGAAGCATCATACAGAAAGAACAGACATGCGAAGCATCATACAGAAAGAACAGACATGCGAAGCATCATACAGAAAGAACAGACATGCGAAGCATCATACAGAAAGAAAAGACATGCAGAGCATCATACAGAAAGAAGAAGATCATACAGAAAGAACAGACATGCATCATACAGAAAGAACAGACATGCGAAGAGAAGAGAGAAAGCATCATACAGAAATACAAAAGACATGCGAAGCATCATACAGAAAGAACAGACATGCGAAGCATCATACAGAAAGAACAGACATGCGAAGCATCATACAGAAAGACAGACATGCGAAGCATCATACATCAAAACAGAATGCGACAATGCAAGCATCAACAGACAGAAAGAAGCATCATGCAAGAATCAGAAGCAAGAACATCATGCAAGCAATATACAGAAAGAACAGACATGCGAAGCATCATAAAGAAAGAAGAAGACATGCATGCGATCATAAAGAAAGAGAAAGAACAGACATGCGAAGCATCATACAGAAAGAACAGACATGCGAAGCATCATACAGAAAGAACAGACATGCGAAGCATCATACAGAAAGAACAGACATGCGAAGCATCATACAGAAAGAACAGACATGCGAAGCATCATACAGAAAGAAACAGACATGCGAAGCATCATACAGAAAGAACAGACATGCGAAGCATCATACAGAAAGAACAGACATGCGAAGCATCATACAGAAAGAACAGACATGCGAAGCATCATACAGAAAGAACAGACATGCGAAGCATCATACAGAAAGAACAGACATGCGAAGCATCATACAGAAAGAACAGACATGCGAAGCATCATACAGAAAGAAGAAGACATGCAAGAATACATCATACATGAAATGCATCAGACATGCAGAAAGCACAGACATGCGAAGCATCATACAGAAAGAACAGACATGCGAAGCATCATACAGAAAGAACATACAGAAAGCATGCATGCGAATCATACATGAAGAACAGACATGCATCGCATCATACAGAAAGAAAGACAACAGACATGCGAAGCATCATAGAAGAAGACATGACATGCGAAGCATCATACAGAAAGAACAGACATGCGAAGCATCATACAGAAAGAACAGACATGCGAAGCATCATACAGAAAGAACAGACATGCGAAGCATCATACAGAAAGAACAGACATGCGAAGAATCATACAGAAAGAACAGACATGCTAAGCATCATACAGAAAGAACAGACATGCGAAGCATCATACAGAAAGAACAGACATGCGAAGCATCATACAGAAAGAACAGACATGCGAAGCATCATACAGAAAGAACAGACATGCGAAGCATCATACAGAAAGAACAGACATGCGAAGCATCATACAGAAAGAACAGACATGCATGAAGCATCATACAGAAAGAACAGACATGCGAAGCATCATACAGAAAGAACAGACATGCGAAGCATCATACAGAAAGAACAGACATGCATAGCATCATATACAGAAAGAACAGACATGCATCAGCATCATACAGAAAGAACAGACATGCGAAGCATCATACAGAAAGAACAGACATGCGAAGCATCATACAGAAAGAAAAAACAACACATGCGAAGCATCATACAGAAAGAACAGACATGCGAAGCATCATACAGAAAGAACAGACATGCGAAGCATCATACAGAAAGAACAGACATGCGAAGCATCATACAGAAAGAACAGACATGCGAAGCATCATACAGAAAGAACAGACATGCGAAGCATCATACAGAAAGAACAGACATGCGAAGCATCATACAGAAAGAACAGACATGCGAAGCATCATACAGAAAGAACAGACATGCGAAGCATCATACAGAAAGAACAGACATGCGAAGCATCATACAGAAAGAACAGACATGCGAAGCATCATACAGAAAGAACAGACATGCGAAGCATCATACAGAAAGAACAGACATGCGAAGCATCATACAGAAAGAACAGACATGCAGAAAGAACATCATAAGCATCAAAGAAAGAACACATGCAAGCATCATACAGAAAGAACACATGCGAAGCATCATACAGAAAGAACACACATGCGAAGCATCATACATCAAACAAAGAACAGACATGCGAAGCATCATACAGAAAGAACAGACATGCGAAGCATCATCATACAGAAAGAACAGACATGCGAAGCATCATACAGAAAGAACAGACATGCGAAGCATCATACAGAAAGAACAGACATGCGAAGCATCATACAGAAAGAACAGACATGCGAAGCATCATACAGAAAGAACAGACATGCGAAGCATCATACAGAAAGAACAGACATGCGAAGCATCATACAGAAAGAACAGACATGCGAAGCATCATACAGAAAGACAGAGACATGCGAAGCATCATACAGAAAGAACAGACATGCGAAGCATCATACAGAAAGAACAGACAGAACAGCGAAGCATCATACAGAAAGAACAGACATGCGAAGCATCATACAGAAAGAACAGACATGCGAAGCATCATACAGAAAGAACAGACATGCGAAGAATCATACAAGCATCAAGAAAGAACAGACATGCGAAGCATCATACAGAAAGAACAGACATGCGAAGCATCATACAGAAAGAAAGAGACATGCGAAGCATCATACAGAAAGAACAGACATGCGAAGCATCATACAGAAAGAACAGACACATGCGAAGCATCATACAGAAAGAACAGACATGCGAAGCATCATACAGAAAGAACAGACATGCGAAGCATCATACAGAAAGAACAGACATGCGAAGCATCATACAGAAAGAACAGACATGCGAAGCATCATGCAGAAAGAACAGACATGCGAAGCATCATACAGAAAGAACAGACATGCGAAGCATCATACAGAAAGAACAGACATGCGAAGCATCATACAGAAAGAACAGACATGCGAAGCATCATACAGAAAGAACAGACATGCGAAGCATCATACAGAAAGAACAGACATGCGAAGCATCATACAGAAAGAACAGACATGCGAAGCATCATACAGAAAGAACAGACATGCGAAGCATCATACAGAAAGAACAGACATGCGAAGCATCATACAGAAAGAACAGACATGCGAAGCATCATACAGAAAGAACAGACATGCGAAGCATCATACAGAACAGACATGCGAAGCGAAGACATAAAGAATCAGAAGAATCATACATGCGAAGCATCATACAGAAAGAACATGACATGCAGAAGCATAATACATAGAACAGAACATGCGACATGCGATGCATCATACAGAAAAGAACAGACATGCGAAGCATCATACAGAAAGAACAGACATGCGAAGCATCATACAGAAAGAACAGACATGCGAAGCATCATACAGAAAGAACAGACATGCGAAGCATCATACAGAAAGAACAGACATGCGATGCGAATCATATATCAGAAAGAACAGACATGCGAAGCATCATACAGAAAGAACAGACATGCGAAGCATCATACAGAAAGAACAGACATGCGAAGCATCATACAGAAAGAACAGACATGCGAAGCATCATACAGAAAGAACAGACATGCGAAGCATCATACAGAAAGAACAGACATGCGAAGCATCATACAGAAAGAACAGACATGCGAAGCATCATACAGAAAGAACAGACATGCGAAGCATCATACAAAACAGAAACATGCGAAGCATCATACAGAAATGCATGCGAAGCATCATACATCAAACAGACATGCATGCATCAAGCATCATAGACAGAAAGACATGCGAAGCATCATACAGAAAGAACAGACATGCGAAGCATCATACAGAAAGAACAGACATGCGAAGCATCATACAGAAAGAACAGACATGCGAAGCATCATACAGAAAGAACAGACATGCGAAGCATCATACAGAAAGAACAGACATGCGAAGCATCATACAGAAAGAAAGAACACACATGCGAAGCATCATACAGAAAGAACAGACATGCGAAGCATCATACAGAAAGAACAGACATGCGAAGCATCATACAGAAAGAACAGACATGCGAAGCATCATACAGAAAGAACAGACATGCGAAGCATCATACAGAAAGAACAGACATGCGAAGCATCATACAGAAAGAACAGACATGCGAAGCATCATACAGAAAGAACAGAAGCATGCATACAGAAAGAACAAGCATCATACAGAAAGAACAGACATGCGAAGCATCATACAGAAAGAACAGACATGCGATCATACATCATAAAGAAATGCGAAACAAGACATACAGAAAGAACAGACATGCGAAGCAACAGAAAGACAGAACAGACATGCGAACAGAACAGAAAGACATGACAAGAAGCATCATACAAAGAAGAACTGACATGACATGCGAAGCATCATACAGAAAGAACAGACATGCGAAGCATCATACAGAAAGAACAGACATGCGAAGCATCATACAGAAAGAACAGACATGAAGCATCATACAGAAAGAAGCATCATACAGACAAAAGAGACATGCGAAGCATCATACAGAAAGAACAGACATGCGAAGCATCATACAGAAAGAACAGACATGCGAAGCATCATACAGAAAGAACAGACATGCGAAGCATCATACAGAAAGAACAGACATGCGAAGCATCATACAGAAAGAACAGACATGCGAAGCATCATAGAGAAGACATGCGAAGCATCATACAGAAAGAACAGACATGCGAAGCATCATACAGAAAGAACAGACATGCGAAGCATCATACAGAAAGAACTCACATGCGAAGCATCATACAGAAAGAACAGACATGCATGAAGCATCATACAGAAAGAACAGACATGCGAAGCATCATACATGCGATCATACAGACATGCGACATGCGAAGCATCATACAGAAAGAACAGACACATGCGAAGCAATATACAGAAAGAACAGACATGCGAAGCATCATACAGAAAGAACAGACATGCGAAGCATCATACAGAAAGAACAGACATGCGAAGCATCATACAGAAAGAACAGACATGCGAAGCATCATACAGAAAGAACAGACATGCGAAGCATCATACATCATAGAACATACATGCGAAGCATCATACAGAAAGAACAGACATGCAAGAATCATACAGAAAGAACAGACATGCAAGCATCATACAGAAAGAACAGACATGCGAAGCATCATACAGAAAGAACAGACATGCGAAGCATCATACAGAAAGAACAGACATGACATGCGAAGCATCATACAGAAAGAACAGACATGCGAAGCATCATACAGAAAGAACAGACATGCGAAGCATCATACAGAAAGAACAGACATGCGAAGCATCATACAGAAAAATGACAGACATGCAGAAAAAGAATACACATGCGAAGCATCATACATGAAGAACAGACATGCGAAGCATCATACAGAAAGAAAGAACAGACATGCGAAGCATCATACAGAAAGAACAGACATGCGAAGCATCATACAGAAAGAACAGACATGCGAAGCATCATACAGAAAGAACAGACATGCGAAGCATCATACAGAAAGAACAGACATGCGAAGCATCATACAGAAAGAACAGACGAAGCATCATACAGAAAGAACAGACATGCATAGCAAGCATATACAGAAAGAACAGACATGCAAGCATCATACAGAAAGAACAGACATGCAAGCATCATACAGAAAGAACAGACATGCGAAGCATCATACAGAAAGAACAGACATGCGAAGCATCATACAGAAAGAACAGACATGCGAAGCATCATACAGAAAGAACAGACAAGCATACATCATAGACAGAAAGCAAAGCATCAGACATGAAAGCATCATACAGAAAGAACAAATCACAGAAAGAAGCATCATACAGAAAGAAATACAGACATGCAAAGACATGCGAAGAACAGAACAGATAATACAGAAGAAAGATAGACATGCGAAGCATCATACAGAAAGAACAGACATGCGAAGCATCATACAGAAAGAACAGACATGCGAAGCATCATACAGAAAGAACAGACATGCGAAGCATCATACAGAAAGAACAGACATGCGAAGCATCATACAGAAAGAACAGACATGCGAAGCATCATACAGAAAGAACAGACATGCGAAGCATCATACAGAAAGAACAGACATGCGAAGCATCATACAGAAAGAACATGCGAAGCATCATACAGAAGAACAGACAGCGAAATCATCATAAAGAAGACATGCATGCGAAAGCATCATACAGAAAGAACAGACATGCGAAGCATCATACAGAAAGAACAGACATGCGAAGCATCATACAGAAAGAACAGACATGCGAAGCATCATACAGAAAGAACAGACATGCGAAGCATCATACAGAAAGAACAGACATGCGAAGCATCATACAGAAAGAACAGACATGCGAAGCATCATACAGAAAGAACAGACATGCGAAGCATCATACAGAAAGAACAGACATGAACGAAGCATCATACATAAAGAAAGAACACACATGCGAAGCATCATACAGAAAGAACAGACATGCGAAGCATCATACAGAAAGAACAGACATGCGAAGCATCATACAGAAAGAACAGACATGCGAAGCATCATACAGAAAGAACAGACATGCGAAGCATCATACAGAAAGAACAGACATGCGAAGCATCATACAGAAAGAACAGACATGCGAAGCATCATACAGAAAGAACAACATGACATGCGAAGCATCATACAGAAAGAACAGACATGCGAAGCATCATACAGAAAGAACAGACATGCATCATACATCATACAGAAAGAAAGACATGCGAAGCATCATACAGAAAGAACAGACATGCGAAGCATCATACAGAAAGAACAGACATGCGAAGCATCATACAGAAAGAAGCAGAAACATCATGCAGAAATCATCATAAGAAAGAAGACATGCGAAGCATCATACAGAAAGAACAGACATGCGAAGCATCATACAGAAGAGAACATGCGAAGCATCATACAAAAGAACAGACACAGCGAGCATCATCATACAGAAAGAACAGACATGCGAAGCATCATACAGAAAGAACAGACATGCGAAGCATCATACAGAAAGAACAGACATGCGAAGCATCATACAGAAAGAACAGACATGCGAAGCATCATACAGAAAGAACAGACATGCGAAGCATCATACAGAAAGAACAGACATGCGAAGAATCATACAGAAAGAACAGAAGCATGCGAAGCATCATACAGAAAGAACAGACATGCGAAGCATCATACAGAAAGAACAGACATGCGAAGCATCATACAGAAAGAACAGACATGCGAAGCATCATACAGAAAGAACACACGAAGCATCATACAGAAAGAACAGACATGCAGAAAGAATCATACAGAAAGCGAAGCAGACATACAGAAAGAACAGACATGCGAAGCATCATACAGAAAGAACAGACATGCGAAGCATCATACAGAAAGACAGACATGCGAAGCATCATACAGAAAGAAACATGCAAGCATGCGAACATCATAACAGAAAGATGCAAGCATCATACAGAAAGAACAGAAAATGCGAAGCATCATAGCATCATACAACAGAGACATGCGAAGCATCATCATACAGAAAGAACAGACATGCGAAGCATCATACAGAACAGACAAGCGAAGCAAGCATACAGAACAGAAAGAACAGACATGCGAAGCATCATACAGAAAGAACAGACATGCGAAGCATCATACAGAAAGAACAGACATGCGAAGCATCATACAGAAAGAACAGACATGCGAAGCATCATACAGAAAGAACAGACATGCGAAGCATCATACAGAAAGAACAGACATGCGAAGCATCATACAGAAAGAACAGACATGCGAAGCATCATACAGAAAGAACAGACATGCGAAGCATCATACAGAAAGAACAGACATGCGAAGCATCATACAGAAAGAACAGACATGCGAAGCATCATACAGAAAGATCATACATGCGAACATGCAAGCATCAGAAAGAAGAAACATGCGAAGCATCATACAGAAAGAACAGACATGCGAAGCATCATACAGAAAGAACAGACATGCGAAGCATCATACAGAAAGAGAAGACATGCGAAGCATCATACATAAAGAACAGACATGCGAAGCATCATACAGAAAGAACAGACATGCGAAGCATCATACAGAAAGAACAGACATGCGAAGCATCATACAGAAAGAACAGACATGCGAAGCATCATACAGAAAGAACAGACATGCGAAGCATCATACAGAAAGAACAGACATGCGAAGCATCATACAGAAAGAACAGACATGCGAAGCATCATACAGAAAGAACAGACATGACATGAAGCATCATACAGAAAGAACAGACGAAGCATGCATACAGCAAGAACATACAGAAGCATCATACAGAAAGAACAGACATGCGAAGCATCATACAGAAAGAACAGACATGCGAAGCATCATACAGAAAGAACAACAGACATGCGAAGCATCATACAGAAAGAACTGACATGCGAAGCATCATACATAAAGAAAGAACAGACATGCGAAGCATCATACAGAAAGAACAGACATGCGAAGCATCATACAGAAAGAACAGACATGCGAAGCATCATACAGAAAGAACAGACATGCGAAGCATCATATCATACAGAAAGAACAGACATGCGAAGCATCATACAGAAAGAACAGACATGCGAAGCATCATACAGAAAGAACAGACATGCGAAGCATCATACAGAAAGAACAGACATGCGAAGCATCATACAGAAAGAACAGACATGCGAAGCATCATACAGAAAGAACAGACATGCGAAGCATCATACAGAAAGAACAGACATGCGAAGCATCATACAGAAAGAACAGACATGCGAAGCATCATACAGAAAGAACAGACATGCGAAGCATCATACAGAAAGAACAGACATGCGAAGCATCATACAGAAAGAACAGACATGCGAAGCATCATACATACAGAAAGAACAGACATGCGAAGCATCATACAGAAAGAACAGACATGCGAAGCATCATACAGAAAGAACAGACATGCGAAGCATCATACAGAAAGACAGACATGCGAAGCATCATACATGAACAGAAGAACATGCATATGCGAACAGAAATACAGAATGCGAAGCATGCATCATACAAGAAAGAACAGACATGCGAAGCATCATACAGAAAGAGAAAGAAAGACATGCGAAGCATCATACAGAAAGAACAGACATGCGAAGCATCATACAGAAAGAACAGACATGCGAAGCATCATACAGAAAGAACAGACATGCGAAGCATCATACAGAAAGAAAAGACATGCGAAGCATCATACAGAAAGAACAGACATGCGAAGCATCATACAGAAAGAACAGACATGCGAAGCATCATACAGAAAGAACAGACATGCGAAGCATCATACAGAAAGAACAGACATGCGAAGCATCATACAGAAAGAACAGACATGCGAAGCATCATACAGAAAGAACAGACATGCGAAGCATCATACAGAAAGAACAGACATGCGAAGCATCATACAGAA
>JAGGCT020002393.1:25000-75000 GCA_017654935.2 Phymorhynchus buccinoides | reverse complement strand
TACGCCTGTACATGTGAGTATTCTATTATTAGAACTCATGCCTTCTTTACGCCTGTACATGTGAGTATTCTATTATTAGAACTCATGCCTTCTTTACGCCTGTACATGTGAGTCATGTTTGTTTTATTATTAGTTTGTGAATACGGGTAATTGAAAACAAAACACTGAGTGCTTTATGCTTTTCTTTAACCCTTTCGCCGCCAGCTATTTTTCAACCATAAATGTCCATGAAACTTACCTGGGCAGAGAAACAATAGTGTCTGCAACATTGTGGATTCCTCTGTGACTTGTAAAAGGTGAAGCCTATTCTTACCTCAAAAATTAGGAAAATAGGGTCTTTGCATAACACTGTTTTTTTTTATTAACAGACCCTGATTTGATGCCTTTTAGTGAGATGTGTGTTAAATGTGGTGCATAAATGCGACATTGGCAGCGAAAGGGTTAAAGCCCTGTACAGTCAATAGTTTTGCAGCATAACCAACATTGCTGTCTCTGTACAGGGCTGAAATTCTTGGCAAACTAGTTGGTGTTTTTGTTGTCTTCTGAAATTCAGACACAGTGTGTATACTTAAAAGCCTTTTATTTTTTCAGATGTTTTCCCTGTAAATAAACCCAAAAGGATAAAGAAAAGGCCATAGATACGGTGCACTAATGTACAACTTAGGGAGTTAGACGCTGAATCAGAATGAGGAAAAAATAAGTGATTATTTAGTTTGTTTATGGAAGTTGAAGACGGCAATGGAAGAGATATGATTACAGCCAGCAAGATTGGGCAATTCTGATCGGTACCATGTTCGACAAAATCCATCCACATACACTTGGGCAGAAAATCAAATGTGCATTATTATTTCAGGTGTGTGTTATCAGCTGTAGGCTTCTCCTTTAACCTTTAGCACCCTGCATTTTTTCTGACGTTCCGTACTCTGCCACTGCATTCTTTTTGAGGCGGTGAAAAACGCTTACACCCACTTGATTAAAAATGCTCTAATTTTCTCTGTGTGTTGTGTGCAGACTTGATTATTGGAATACTAATCAAGAGATATTGAGGAAAGTTTTGATATGATGCATTTTGTTGTCCGTGTATGTTTTGTTGTTGAAAAAAAAGAAAAAGCGAAATCAACACAGCGAAAGTGTTTTGGCATGGTCGGAATGAGTGCCGTTTGCTTCAAAATTCGCCCACTGACTAGTTAACTCATGTCTAAAGTAAGATCCCTTTAACAAAATAAATCACGGAAATATCATTAAGAATATTAAGAAAGGCAAAATTTTCTTTGAATTCAACCTAGTAGTCAAAATCGGTACCGAATCACAATCGCGGCTCGAATCGATATCGGATCGTCTTCATCGAGTCACACCAACATCGGCTACCCCCCCTTCTACTGCATTACGATCTTTTATCACCCTTTCACTGTCGATATCTGACCTAACAAAGCCTAAGAATTCATGATTTAAACAAACATCGACGCTAATTTCCAGTAGGAAGCTTCGCCAACACGAAAATCCGCCATATTTGATAGTGAACTTTACTTTCTGACCGATTGACACTTTGAACAATTCAATACAACAACTAAGAAAGCAAATGGCGGCTTGCCGGAAGAGAAAGAAGCAGCTGAGCCTCGTTCTGAAGCTAAAGTAAGGTTGTTTCTATTATTAGTAACAGAAATAAGTTCCGTGAAGCATTGATTTTGAGTACCCCTCTCTGGGCGACACAGGGCGCCTGCAGTTACAGGGGAGAGTATCTGCTCGGCGACACAGTGCGCCTGCAGTGTGCTAAAGGTTAATCAGTATATTTGTTTTTCTTTTCCTAAGAAAAGTCAAAGTATCACCTAAGACGGTTAAGGTACAGGACTTCCAAATTTAAATACCGCTGCACACATATACATGAATGCATGTGCGCACACATAGCACACCACACAGTGACGCATGCATGTATGCACGCACACACAGACAGAAAGAGTTGCAGATGACAATTAGATGATGTTGATGAATAGACAGATAGATGAATTGAAGGCAGAGAAGTCCACATAGTGTGTGCAGTGATGTGTTGCAGGACTCAGTATTTCTGGATGCACTTTGGGGCAGTGATATTACTTCACTGTCATAGTGTGTGCAGTGATGTGTTGCAGGACTCAGTATTTCTGGATGCACTTTGGGGCAGTGATATTACTTCACTGTCATAGTGTGTGCTGTGATGTGTTGCAGGACTCAGTATTTCTGGATGCACTTTGGGGCAGTGATATTACTTCACTGTCATAGTGTGTGCAGTGATGTGTTGCAGGACTCAGTATTTCTGGATGCACTTTGGGGCAGTGATATTACTTCACTGTCATAGTGTGTGCTGTGATGTGTTGCAGGACTCAGTATTTCTGGATGCACTTTGGGGCAGTGATATTACTTCACTGTCATAGTGTGTGCTGTGATGTGTTGCAGGACTCAGTATTTCTGGATGCACTTTGGGGCAGTGATATTACTTCACTGTCATAGTGTGTGCTGTGATGTGTTGCAGGACTCAGTATTTCTGGATGCACTTTGGGGCAGTGATATTACTTCACTGTCATAGTGTGTGCTGTGATGTGTTGCAGGACTCAGTATTTCTGGATGCACTTTGGGGCAGTGATATTACTTCACTGTCATAGTGTGTGCTGTGATGTGTTGTAGGACTCAGTATTTCTGGATGCACTTTGGGGCAGTGATATTACTTCACTGTCATAGTGTGTGCTGTGATGTGTTGCAGGACTCAGTATTTCTGGATGCACTTTGGGGCGGTGGCGCTGATGATCTACTTCACTGCCGCGGGGACAGCGTCAAAGAGAGAGGGCCACTCCGCACCGTCATCCGCCGCACAAAAGCCAGTGAAACTGGACTAAAGCAAGAAACAAACAATAACCTCTCTCTCTCTCCCTTCCCCCATTCTTTGCTCCTTCTTTGCTTCACTGCTTGTTTGAGCAAGCATGGGCACTTGAAACTAGACTTGTGCATCGGTCTATTTTAAATGAAATTAATTTTTTTTAAATAAATTTTAGATGGATGTGATGAATGAGAAACGGGAAATGGAAAACGAAACTGATCTAACAGGTACAGATCAATGTAAGAGAAACGTTTAGAAGATTCCACACTCTTCAGCTTTGTATAAAAGATTCTCTGTTTAACAGCTTCATAAAGAAGTTGGAAATCCAGTGTGCAGTGCATAGAGGGTGGAAGTGTTCCTGTGAAGATGTTAACGCAGAGTGAAAGAACCGTGAATGCTGCTGGTGGTTGATAATCCAAGCGGAGAAGGAGATCATACACAAATCCAACAGGATCTATCATCTCCATTGTGTCAGAGAGAGCGACAACTGGAGTTGTGAAAAATGCGAAAAAAGTGTTGCCGTTTTCGCTACGAGGCCCCCTTCTTGGTCTTTCTAGACGAGAGGAACCAACCTTAGCGCATCGTTCATATCATTAGCGTTCTTCGTTTTGGTGGTGACTTTTCAACTGAAGAGATCATTCTGATGCATTTTGCGTTCACAGACGTATGCTTTGATTTTATTTTCTTCCTTGTTTGGGAGGAATGTATCCAGGAGGGTGAAGTTTGGGGAGAAAAAAAGAGGGGGGAAAAAGCGACATATCAAAGAATGAGTGAAGATGGTGAAATCAACGAACAGATTCTGGAAAGAGCGTCGTAATCATGTCGAGGCTAATGCAGGACGGTGTCTAGAATTGCAACAAAGTAAAGAATGCTCGAGCAAAGATACTTTCCGACTCCGGATTGTTCATGTTAGTTTTGGCTCCTACTCGGAGCCATAAGGCAAATCAAAGGAAACAAAAAGAAAGAAACAAAATGACCTAAGGGGAATTTTCGACAAGCTCACTGCTTGTCTTCCTCCACCCATACTGGCTGGCAGTTGTGGGGGCTGTTGGTTTTGTCCACTGAGTTGTTTTCATTTGCAGTCTGATTAATGTTCAGTAGAGAATTGTAAATGTGGGGTAAGTCATATCCTTGGTCTCTGTTTAGGCTGGGTTTTCTTTCTCTGATCTCAATGGCTTCTTTTACTTTTCTTCTTGTGAACTGTGACTCAGCAGTAAGGACGGTTGTTTGGAATGTGTTTGTACGGTGAGTGGTAGTTGTCAGGTGTTCATAATATGCGGAGGAGGGTGTGCTCACTCAGTCTTGTTTTCAGTGGTCTGTCTAATGAAACGAATGAAACACTGCAAATGAAAACAACTCAGTGGACAATACCAACAGCCCCCACAACTGCCAGCCAGTATGGGTGGAGGAAGACAAGCAGTGAGCTTGTCGAAAATTCCCCTTAGGTCATTTTCATTTTGTTTCCTTTTATTTGCCCTATGGCTCTGAGTAGGAACCAAATATAGGCGAGGCCTAAGCTGATGAAGCCTGTCCCTACCTACCTACCTACCTACCTAAAACTAACATAACAAGTAAAGAATGACTGAAGTTTATTTTGTGAGAGAGATGATATTTGAATCACAGAGCTCGTGTTGACATGCTATTCAGAGATCACAGGCAAAATCATTTGATCCAAGGCCATACATACATGGGAGGAAATAGATGATTGCACATCAAGAAGAGAGTTGAATGCTTGTAGTAGGGAGGGTGGGAGAGAATGAAACATTTTAGGATGCATGGGCGCTTTTTAGCCCCTTCACTCTTGGGGAAGATATTATTTTTAAATCCTGAAATATAGGTATTATTTTTAAATCCTGAAATATAGAAAGGAACTGATAAGATTCAATCTGGCGAAATTGCCTGGAGATATAATGCTGTCTGGCTGTTCTAAAGCAAAAACTAGCATTTCAGTGTTATATCAAAAGATATGACTTCATTAATGACATCATTTTGCCTGTAGTTGACACAGCGCTGGCAGGGAAGGGGTAGTTGGGGGAACTGGTAGTTTCTTCTTCTTCTTCGATCGCTCAGACAGTTTCCTGTCAATTATGAGCACAGATGCGTCATGCTGCCGTTATGTGCCTAACTAAGAAATAATTAGGCCCCGCAAGTCGGACTTCAGCTGGAGGAGGAAATCTTTTTGAAAGTGTTTCTGGAAGAGAAAAAAAAGGCAGGAGAATGGGGCAATAAGTCAGAAAGATAGTAGATGACAGTAAGCAAAGGGAAAAGGCAGATTAGAGGAAGTTACAAGCACAGAACTTCCAGAAGGTGGGAGAACTATTTATGCAAAAGATCCCCCCCGGTATCCCCACAGGGGAGTAGGGGTAGTTTTAATACTGCAGAGGGGTAGTAATTGAAATACAAAGCAGAAGAGAGGGATGTTGATTTAGGAGCTTGGAGAGGGGGCAGAATCAGGAATGATGAAAGGGTAGAGTGTGCGTGTGTGGTGGAGCATTGATCATAATTTAGAAATAAATGTTATTTTAATTTAGAGATTGGAAAGGCGGGTGTTTACATGCTACGTTCTAAAACTACATCCTTAGGAGTCAAGTGACATCATTCCACATAACATGCCATGTTCCGGAATATCATCATAATTATGACCTGTTTTATTGGAAAAAAGAGTTCAATACTGTAAAAAAAAGAAATAAGGCGGGATAATCCTTTCATTTGTATGTGTAGAGAAATCAGAGAACTATGTTTCCCCGTTATTTTGATCTAGTTGCTTTACTGCGTTGAAGGGAAAAGTCAATAATTATCGTTTGATTTAGGATGGATCACAGAAACAAGCGGAGAGGGTGTATTTGGCTCATAGTGTGTATGGTGCGTAGAAAAAGAACGGAGACTGTTGGAAACCGTGACATTCATCGACGTTTGGGTAAAAATGTATCCCAATTTGAAAGCAGATATAACTTATTTTATGAATGCGCCGGATTCTGTGAACTTTTTCATTACGATGATTTGCATTTTTTTTTTTTCACAATGTGTCATAGAGATGTTCTAGTTATTAATGTGTTCACCGAAAATGCTTTTCAACACTAAAAGTATGTGTGATGAAACAGTGCTGAGTGTAATTCAGTGAATATTTTTCTTGAACTTGAAAAATGCTGCTTTTCTGATGGTTGTTTTTTTCTCTTGGGAATGTTCGTTTTTCACATGATGCTGCCCTGTCTGGAATATGACGGTGACATTTGTTGTGGTGGTTTCATTCCATGTGTCCAGCTCAACTTATTCAAACATATAAGACCTCCCATTATAAGACTCCCTCCCTCCCACATGAGACCTACTTCTCTGAGACATTGCCCTTCTTTATAAGTATTGAAATTACCTCCCTTAAAGACCCCTCCCTTATAAGACCTCATTTTGGATTATTTTTGAAGGTCTTATAAGGGAGGTTCCACTGTATATCAGGCATAGTAATGGAGGAAAAATATTTTTCTCTGAAAATATTATGGGGGTTCAGGAGACAACATTTAATGGTGGTCTCAGTGGGTAAAGAGCCCTTTAGGGTGATCAAAGGGGACAATTTCTCTTGAGAACAAATATATAAAGCTGTTAAAAATTGTGAAAAAGGCATCTCCTCAAACTTAAAACCCTATCTAACATTTGTTTTTCTGCATTCGCTTTTCTCTGAATTCAGAGAATTCTCTGAAGATTACCATGCCTGTATTGTCTAAGAATTTGCTTTCTTTATGAACACTATATGGTCAAGCACTGGTTCACAGGACTTGGCAAATTATCAGTGGCAATGTTTTGACAGTGTTAGTCTGTGGGGATTGGCGGTGCCCTTTCACTGCTCACTTCGGCTGTTGGTTGGTGGTGTTTCTTTGGCACCCCTTCCGGAGAACGGCTATGCCACTGCATCTAAGGCATTAAAGACCCACTGAGTCAGCAAGATTAAGTCCCTTGGTTTTTTTCTGGGTAGGTGTGACCTATATACAAATGCCTCCAACTTCAAATTGAGGCTGCTCTTTAAAGTTTCTGTCTCATTTTCAATTTAGGGGCATTTGTATGGGAGTCAAACCTGGTCAAAATAAGATTTCTTACCACCGAGAGAGGGAAACCCATGAAACCCATGATTTTCACTCATGGATCTGGTGGGTCTTTAAATCAAGGTCCGCTATCCCATTGGCCCTTTATCCTGTTGTTTGTTTTTATGATGGGTTGACCTTGATTTCAGTGCTTCAGGGAAGCACAAGTGTGCGTTATATGGGAAACGCTGAGTTTGGTCTTTTGTGGAAGACTAGGACTCAAACTAGCTGGGGCATTTTGCACCGGTCAAAGCTGCAACACCAAATGTCCTCAAATCCTTTAGCAGGGTTCGTAGCAGTTGGGAAGGTTTGGGGAAAATAGTCTTCATTTTCAAGGCCCATGAAAGTTTGTGAAAAATGAAAAACCAAGAGTAGTGTCTCTGAAAGTTTGTGAATTTTGAGCTTCTGTCAAATCTTCATCAATCTGCCCCCCAAATCATCCAGGACCTTAATTATGAATCATCGTGCCAAGAAAAAAAAAAAGAGAATATTTTGATGCATACAATCAGTGCGACTTACTTTTGATTTTTAACCGGATTTGACGCGAGTTGCTTCCCTTTAAAGACATCCGGGTCTTTACGCATACCGCGCAAAATGCCGGGCAAATGTGTCTTCAGTGAGCTTTGGCTCGAAAATTCTGCATATAAAGTATGGCTGCGAAAGGATGCAACCAACAAGCACTCAGCATATTGTGCGGCTTGCCGAAAAACATTCGATGTGGGATATTGCAACAGTAGTATCTGTGTTAAAGTTGTGAAGGGTGGGTTTTGAAAACCCTAAAGTTGGGCTTTGAAAGTTCGTGAAAAGTTTGGGAAAATTAGGATGCTGTTTGGCTATGAACCCTGTTTAGGTTGAGAGAGTGGGGATGCTGTCCATGTACTCTGGGCAAGGCGCCTTTATAAACAAATTCTAGCTCAGCCATTCAGAACAGCAGCAGCCCTCTCTGCTATCTGGCCAACTATAGTTGGAAACGACGGACTGGCGCATGTACTGTCCAATAATCCAATGCTCTTGATTTGGGGGAAATGAGGAAAGTCTGCGTGTTGTGCATGTCGTGAAAGGTTTCCCACCGTATTTGCAGACACCATCTTCACTTTATCTGGGCAGGGCCGGCAGTTCATGTTTTCTTGCCAGAACTTTCTGTTATAGCTACCCCGTTCTTAAAAATCAAACTAGCCATAGCAACGAAGGGGTAGATTTGCTTTGTCTTTCAGAAATAAGAATCTGATATTTGTTTTTTTACTAAATCTATTTATAACGTGGGAGCAACGCCACTGTACAGCCCAGAAGATGGGCAGCAAAAAAAAAAAAAAAAAAAAAAAATCTATTTATAACTTGACCTGCTCAACAACAAAAAAGTAATTTTTTTTATTTGTGCCTATCGCACAAGAAATATCCTCTTATGATTTTTTAAAATGTTAAGCTTACATTGTTTAGTGTGTGGTCACATGTGTTACTGGAAGGGTAACAAGAAGGTGTTTAGGCACATTTTACCCCCAAAATTCTTCCATTGCGTGGATTTCTTTTTTTAAAGACAGCAGTTGTGTGGTTCTACCAGTGGCTTTCTATGATAGTTCATATTTTCAGTTTCTGAAGTTTGTGTTTGAATGAAGTCAGATGCTGGGTGTGTTGAAACATGAAACATGAGTGAAGCACTGCTGAGAGCAAGAGGAGGAACGGAAAAGGAGGAAGATTTTTTTTTTTTATTTTTTTTTTTAAATTGTTGGGGTTTTGTTTTTTGTTTTTGTTGGTTTTAGTTGTTGTTTGTGCTAGTAATGCCTTTTATTTTTGTTTGTTTTCATTAGAATCTTTGCCTCGAGATATAATGTGGTTGATTTTTGGAGAGTTTTTGTCGTTTTGTGGGTGTTTTATCCTTAATGAATGATAGACTGAAGTTGAGCGCGCGTGGATAGCGAAGGCATTAGTGTGACTGTAAGAGTGGGTTACTGATTATGACGTTTCATTTATTGATGGGCATTTTGTAGACTACAGTGTTGTGATGATATAGTAACAGGGACGGTTTGGCAAGACAACGGAGGGGAATTCTTCATTCAAAATCATGTTTCGTGAGTTAACTCTACCGCATAGTATTGTACATCCTAATTTAAGCAGGGTTCGCACGGTCTTTGAGAAATGGAGTGCCATTTTCAAGTCTTTGAAAATTGGCTTTGGTCTGTGAACATCGTGAAATGGTTTGTGAAAAAGTCATTGACGCCTAAAAAAAAAGTCTTTGATGCAGTAAAATAAAATTGTTTCCAGAATTGATAAAGAATTCATTTAGCTTATTTTTTTATATCTGCAGTTTGACGATCTAGTTCCGTCTAACAAGACGTCCTCGATTTGTCGAGAGTCACTCCCCTTCGCTATATCCAGGTCTTTTGGCTACACACGTGCAACTTGAGTGATCGTGATCGAAACAGTCGTCATCAAATAGAAAAAAATGTTGTTTTTTAGTTTATAAACTTTATTGGGATTGCATGTGGTGAGAGGTCTTTGAACATGGGATAAAGGGTCTTTGAAAGATTGTGAATTTTGGTATGAAGAGTCTGTACGAACCCTGCTAACCCTTTCACCGCCAAAGTCGCATTTTAGCACCACAATGATTTAACTTCTATGTCACTAAAAGACCCTATTGTCTTAGTTTTGGGAAGTAAGGATAGACCTTATTTTATGTCACAGAAGAATCCCTGATATTGCAGATGGATTTTGTTCTCTACCCAGGTAAATGTAATGGAAATGTTTGGCTGAAATATGGCTGGCGGTGAAAGGGTTAAGATTAGTAGATCTTTCTTTTTTTTAAAGTCAGGGCTGGTCATCACCAGATCCAGATCAAATCAGTTAATGACAATGTATCGGTAAGAATAAGTAATGGTTAAAAAAAGTTACTGATTATGACGTTTCATTTATTGATGGGCATTTTGTAGACTACAGTGTTGTGATGATATAGTAACAGAGAATGTTGTGTGCCATAGTCTTTTTAAATTTTTTATCATGTAGATGTATGATTATTTACATCGTCACTGTAGAGTGCAAATCTTTATTTGACTTTGGTGTCATCAGCTTTGTGCCGTAGTTCTGTTTTCAGCTTTAATTTGACATGATTTAACCCCTTACCCTCCATTATTGCAACACTTCTTTTTCCTCTTTTCTCGGGGGGGGGGGGGGGGGAGATGTAAGGGTTGAGTGCCATCTGCATGTTTTTAACCACAACCGTCATGATGTGGGTTTCATTCACATTCTGGGGGTTTTCAACGACATGGATCAAATTTATTTACTTTTCAAACATTGTCACTGTGCGATTTGCGTGTGCCATCTTCTGTTGTAGAACACTGATTTATATGTGTTTATGTTTCGTTCACACGTCCATGTGCAATGGAGGTATTATGGTAATGTGTATGCTTATATCCATGCTGGTTCTTGTAAGCATGGGAGTAGTAAACCAGTATTTGAGATTTGAATCAAAACTTGTTTTTTAAAACGATTCCAAACGTGATCGTTGTTGTTTTTGTTGTTTTTCATTTTGCCTACGTTGCAGTGAGTTATTTGTACTTGATGGTAAGTAGGTATGTTTTGAACACTTGGTGTTATCTTGTTGATTGTTGCGTTTTCTTCTAGTCTCTTCTGTTATGGTATGTAGCATGTTCCTTGTGGTGGATAGCAACTTGTTACTGTATTTTTCGGACTATAAGGCGATACTTTTTTCCCCAGAGGGAGACCCCAGTGCCTTATGACTATTAAAATACTGAGAAAGTGTACCTGGTAATAACAAAATCTAAATTTGGGGGGTGCGCCTTATATTCTGAAAATTACGGTAGTTGACAAAGGAGCTTGCTCAGAACTTGAGTGGTAAGTTAAACTGCTAAAGGGCGGGCATCAGTTATTGGCTGCTCTGCTTTGTTGTACCATGCAGGTTGTGTTTGAAACCATTCTACCAGATTCCTGATCTGCCAACTATATAATTAACATTGAAATATGACAGTGACATGATGCGGGCACGATGCAATTCTTGTACAAACGACCTTTTCCGTCTATAAGATACTTTTGCTACAAAGATCCTCGAGGGATATAAGAAAACAGAATTGATCTCAATTAGTTTTGATTTTGCATGCCTATGATGTTTATTACTGAAGATAATAATATCATTTGTAGAAGTCTGACTTTAAAGAGTTTGGGCTCTTTGATTTCAAGCAGTACTAGTTTTAAAATGATTAACTGAACTAAGAAATTATTCAAATTTTGAATTCGTATTTTGGATATAATGGTTACATAAAAATAAGATTACATGCGTCTTGATAAGCAATTTGTTTCCAATTTTTTTTTATGCTTTTGCCCAGAATCAGTATGTACAGTAAAATTCAAAAGTTTTTCCAAAATTTTAATCTTCTGTGAACGGTTATATCAATATGCAAATCAAAGTTATACAGTATTACATGAAACGTGATTCTCTTGTGAGTTGGAGCGGTTTGAAGATTTTCTTTTTTTAAATTGTATGGAAAATCTCTTTCAAAAACTTTCCTTAACCCCTTCAACTACGAGGCCGTTTGCACTGTGCTGTAAGCCTATAACCGTGTCTACTACACCGTGTCTTCATATTCAAATTTCCAGCGAGTTAAATGGGGGAAAAAAAGCTATAAACTGTTCCATACTATTCGAAGAAAGTACATCTACACAGGGTTCCCAGCAAAAAAATGACCTTTAAAGGACATATAAAGACCTCAAAAGACTGTACAAAAACAACCTTCGCCAACCTGATTTATGACATGTTCATGATAGAATGCCAATTGTTGACCAAGAGCACAATGTAGTGAACATTTGCACAATGATGTCTTGAAGCCGCCAGTCCATTAAGCATGGAATGAATCACTGTATCTTGGTGCGGAAAGACTCGCACAGCTTGAAATGAATTGTCTGTTTCGATCTGTGACACCGACAACTTTGTATACTGCCAGTTGTTTTTTTTAAATATTTGTCAGAAATGTTTTCTTAGCTGTTAGTCAGTTTCTTTATCACTTTTTTTCTTGGTAAAACAGGACTTAACGATACCTTTCAAAAATTAAAAGGACCTCTTGATGAATTAAAAGGATCTACTTGCTGAAATAAAGCACTTAACAAAAACTGTTGACCAAAAACGAACTCACAAGGATTTAAAAGGTGCCTGGGAACCCTGCTACAGTTCTTTCTCTTTCTACATCCTTGTTTGTACATGTGGCATCAACAACTGGATGAGCAATGGACAGGTCAGTGAAGCAACCCTCCGAAGGCCAAATTTGGCTTGGCACCCAGCAGTACAAGAAATCCATTATCCCTTGGCAGTGAAGGGGTTAAACATTCAATTATCTCACAATAACACCCTGCAGTACAAGAAATCCATTATCCCTCAGCAGTGAAGGGGTTAAACATTCAATTATCTCACAATAACACCCAACTAGCTGTACTGACTAAACCCCTTTAAAGTAAATCCTGAAATTTCTACAAGTACAAATGCAATTTGTAACAGTATTTTTTCCATTTAATTATATATGCCATTTATTTTTTACGGAATGGTGTGATAACTTGCTTTCTGCGACTGCAGAGACAATCCCATCCACAATTGGTTTTACTGTTGCTTCAATGAACTGTTTCATAGCATTTATGGTATGTTTTGTGTTATTTTGGTGTAACTACTTCAGTCAACTGTTTCATACCATACTGGTATGTTTTGTGTTATTTTGGTGTAACTACTTCAGTCAACTGTTTCATACCATACTGGTATGTTTTGTGTTATTTTGGTGTAACTACTTCAGTCAACTGTTTCATACCATACTGGTATGTTTTGTGTTCAATCAGTCATTTTGCACCAATGTGGTCCACATTGATTTTCTTATCAGTGTCAAAATGGTACTCAAGAAAATTGGGACAGAAATTTGTCTCAATGTTTATTGTAGTCTGCTGTTGCGGTGCTTTTACTTAACATGTGTTTGGGGAGGGGTGCAGAAGAACTATAGCAAAATTTGGTTCGGCTATTGAACTTCATGAATTTGCCCCAAGAAGAAAGAAACAATGAAAGGAGAACTGTTGTGGGATGGAGGACACGAATTCACTTAGCACGCATCCTGTTCACCTGTAATGGTCTGAACAAAGAACGTGAACAAACCGGGGTGTGGCTGCGAATTGGGATTCAAAATGAGCGACATGGGAGCAACACCACTGTACGGCCCAGAAGATAGGACAGCCCAAAAGAAAAGACCATGGCAGGATAAGCACACCTGTAGGCCATACTGGTTATTCAGTAGAGAGCTTGTTTAATTTCAGTAGAGAGTTGATATTGTAAATTGTTGCATTTTAGTGTATTATTTTTACATGTACCTCATTTTATGGCTTTGGCGCATTGTCTTCTGTACATTATTTTACTTTATCGTCATCAGATTATCACGTCATAGTACTAGTACTCATCCATTCACTACGGTCATTGTTAAGCTTAGTGTGTTGCAGGGGTCGCGCTAACGCATGTTTCTTGCGTATTTGACGCGTTTTAAAAATCGCTGACGCATTTTCACGGCGTTTACGCGTAACCCGTTCGCAAAATGACGTCTGCTCAAAATCGCATCTGAGTCTAGATGGTGAATCAGACTTTAGAAGCCCCTACACGTATAGTGGTTCTGCTACACCAAACATTGGAACAGACTATAGAAAAGTGCCACTGCTTCCCATCCTTTCTCTTTCATTAGTTATCCGGATTCCGTCCAGTACTGCTGTGACGTAGGCGCAGTGCAGTGTGGCGGGAAAATTACTGTATCGGCGTGATCGCCAAAACTGACTGGTTAGTGAATAAAAATGCTTGTTTTTGTTGCTGGTCTTGTTTTCATTGTTTTTAGCTTAGATTTATCATTTTGTTCTTTGACGCGATTTTTTGCTTCCCTTACGCATTTTTTTGCCGACATCGCGTAAGCAAAAGGCGTTTTCAAAAACACTAGCACCCCCCCCCTGGTGTTGTCTTCATGCACCTCGTCAAAGTCTTTTTAAAGACAAAAATGTGGTTTTTATTCGCCGTGTTTGTTGTTTACTTCACCTTCATGTGCTTGTGTGAGTGTAGCGCTTTGATGCTGTTTAGTTCAGTTGTACATTTACATGTTGTGAAATCGCCCTTTCTGGCTGGTTGTGTATGCAGTTTGGTGAATATTTTTGCTTACACTGATTTGCATATTTGTTAATCTTTGGTCAGTTGTGCAGCATGTGGATGCATGTTTTGTGTGTGTGTGTGTATACTGTGAACTGTTTTTGATTTATTACATTTGAACATTTGATTGCCTGCTTGTTTAGGCACTGTTGTTGCATTCAGTTGGGTTTCTTGCACTTTGGTTTCAAGTTGGTGTTGTTTTTTTCTTTCTGATATTCTACCAAACGGAACTGATGCTTCAAGATATTAATATTTAATTGTGCATGAACTGGAACAAAAAGCTTTATCTTATATTGATGTAGTAAAGCCTGCCCCTCTATTATTTATATGGAACCCAAAAAAGGATGATATAATCAGTGATCTCACCACATATATCTTATCATGAACATCTTCTGTCTCACTGCAGTCTTATTTCATTGCAGTCGGGTGCAGTCCTCTGCTTAATTAAGAAGGCGCTGTTTTGACGCTTTAAAAAAATGTCTGTAGTGCTGTTACTCGGAAGCAATGTTGAACAGATTGTTATGAACTTCTGTAGAAAGTCAATGTATCAACCCGTAGAAAATGTCTGTAGTGCTGTTACTCGGAAGCAATGTTGAACAGATTGTTATGAACTTCTGTAGAAAGTCAATGTATTAACCCGTAGAAAATGTCTGTAGTGCTGTTACTCAGAAGCAATGTTGAACAGATTGTTATGAACTTCTGTAGAAAGTCAATGTATCAACCCGTAGAAAATTCCATGAAATTTGACAGTTAATCTTCACAGTAGTATAGAAATGCATATTATTTTTAAAATGTGTTCATCAGTTTATTTAGTTGCGCTGATTTTGCTGGAAAAACAACTCAAAAGCACACACACACACACACACACACACACACACACAGTGTTTTGTACAGATTTTGATGACATTGTGTAGGCGATTTGGGCACAATGTGTTGGAAAAACATGTTTGAAAATGTCCAGTTAGATAATAAATCAGTCCTTCTGCGTACAGAGGCTTTCATTTTGAACTCTTGCAGTAACCTAAATCCTCTCACAAGGAAAAAAAAATCTAAAATCTTGTTTGACTCAATCCCAACAATGTCCACACAATTTCGTCAAAATCCATGAGTTACTTTTCAAGCAAGATTGTTTAGATATAGACATGGTGGCAAAATGAACCTAACAGACTCGGTGTACAGTGCTAGGGCATGTCTTTACCAAAACTGTGTAAAGATTGGTTTAAGCGCATCTTGTAAATTGCTTTGTTAGATTTTGGCATTTTCTTATTGTTTGACAACCTTTTTTTGACAACTTAAGAGGTGTGTGATGGCTTTTCTGTTGGTGTGGTTTTGTTATGCTGGCCAGTTTGGTTTATATTCATGGGTGCTACTCCCCAGAATGAAAAAAACTTAAAGGCAGGGGTCCAGGGACCCATGGCCCCGGCAGGGTACAGGGGCAGAGCCCCGTCGGACGATTCGGGGGGGGGGCAACTTAAGAGAGAGATACAACGAGACAGACAGACAGTTAAAATGAGAGACAGAGACAGTTTGAGTCTGATAAGCCTTGTAAAATTATTACATTGCCTTTGTAAACTTCCAAGATAGAACAACCAAGTTCAAAACGCCCCAAATCGCTTGTGGTCAATTTTTGTTGTTGGATGAATTACAAAAAACTGAAGTTCAGTTTCTGGTAAAATTAAAAATACTGAAATCAGTGTAAAATGGCAGAGAAGCACCCTTGTATATTGGTTATACAGGTTGAAGTATGATTATAGTGGTTCTACTTTGAGTTAAAGGTTTTGTTGGCCAGTCTTTTTCCCCATTGGTTATACAGGTTGAAGTATGATTATAGTGGTTCTACTTTGAGTTAAAGGTTTTGTTGGCCAGTCTTTTTCCCCCATTGGTTATACAGGTTGAAGTATGATTATAGTGGTTCTACTTTGAGTTAAAGGTTTTGTTGGCCAGTCTTTTTCCCCATTGGTTATACAGGTTGAAGTATGATTATAGTGGTTCTACTTTGAGTTAAAGGTTTTGTTGGCCAGTCTTTTTCCCCATTGGTTATACAGGTTGAAGTATGATTATAGTGGTTCTACTTTGAGTTATAAGGTTTTGTTGGCCAGTCTTTTTCCCCATTGGTTATACAGGTTGAAGTATGATTATAGTGGTTCTACTTTGAGTTAAAGGTTTTGTTGGCCAGTCTTTTTCCCCATTGGTTATACAGGTTGAAGTATGATTATAGTGGCTCTACTTTGAGTTATAAGGTTTTGTTGGCCAGTCTTTTTCCCCATTGGTTATACAGGTTGAAGTATGATTATAGTGGTTCTACTTTGAGTTATAAGGTTTTGTTGGCCAGTCTTTTTCCCCATTGGTTATACAGGTTGAAGTATGATTATAGTGGTTCTACTTTGAGTTATAAGGTTTTGTTGGCCAGTCTTTTTCCCCATTGGTTATGCAGGTTGAAGTATGATTATAGTGGCTCTACTTTGAGTTATAAGGTTTTGTTGGCCAGTCTTTTTTGCCCATTGGTTATACAGGTTGAAGTATGATTATAGTGGCTCTACTTTTAGTTATAAGGTTTTGCTGGGCAGTCTTTTTCCCCGCTTCTCTCTTCAAGTTATGTGCACTTCCTAGTGTCGTTTATTTGGAATTTTATTTGGGGTACTGTGTTTTATGTCATTGCGTTACTGTGCATTGCATCTCGCTTTTACCGAGTATAGGGAAAATGAGTTTGTGTTTGTTTCGTTGTATTGATTAAGGTATCACGTGATATCGCCTTTTGGTTTATTCAGCTGCTTTCCCGTTCTTAAACGAGTGCCAAGGATGTCTCACTTTTGCTCACCTCAGCAAGGATTTGTTGTGCTTGTGAAAAATATTGAAGGTTATTCGCCGAAACAGTCTGTCTGAAAAGAAAAAGAAGGCAGACAGACACTTTGGGCAGGGACCACTTGAAATATTATTAAGTTAATCTTTTCAACAAACCCTTCCAGCCGCTCAGTGTTCCCCACTAACACTACAGGCTTGGTACGGAAATTCCCTCAGGGCACTTTAAAAAAAACAACCTATAAAAACGAGAAGCCAATGGTGGCTTTAGTTTGACACAGAGGTGTAGAACTATCTTTGATCTTTGAAATGATATGTTTCGAAAGTCGAGATTGTTTTTCGTGCTTATTATCTGCATTGAAAAGACGCATGGGTTTTTGAGGAAAAAAAATTGTTTAGATGGACATTTTATTTAGTCTATCGAGGAAGGAAAACAAGCAACAAACACAGAAAGAGCAAACATAAAACAGACACATCCACGCATGTGCACACACACACACACACACACTCATCACACACACGCTATCACACACACACACACACACACACACACACACACACACACGCAATCACACACGTACAGAGAAAGAAATCGCGCCGAGCCTGCACCCGTTCATTGTTGACGCTTTGTTCAGTTCTGAATCAAAACACTGGGCTTCTTCACTTACGTCAATTTCAGGAAAGTTATTTATAAAAATTGTCATCTTATGTACTTTCTTCACCAACAAGATAATAATGATCAACATCTTTTTCTTCATCAGAGCCTTCTATTGTAAAACAAATTCTCCAGCTCTCGCCGTGCCGACTAGCCATGCCTCGAAGTTGCCGGTCACTGAGTAGGCCTAGAGTGACTTCAATTCGTGCTTCGAAATGTTTAGGGTTGGAGTCTTTGTGTTTGATTTAACCAATGAAAAATCACGATACAAACTTGGTTTGTGGTGTCAGATGATGTAGAAAGGGTTGAATTTATACTCTAATACTATTGGTTTAGAATTCAACCGAAAAATTGGTCACAGTTATTTTTAGAAGTAGCGTTGCTAGTATTATAGCAGCGTGTCTGCAGGGACATGTTTGCCTGCCGCTAACATACTAGCAGCGCGTCAGGAAGGGTACACTAGTATTCTAGCAACGTGTCTGCAGGGACATTTTGCCCGCCGCTAACATACTAGCAGCGCGTCAGGAAGGGTAAACTAGTATTATAGCAGCGTGTCTGCAGGGACATTTTGCCTGCCGCTAACATACTAGCAGCGCGTCGGGAAGGGTAAACTAGTATTCTAGCAACGTGTCCGCAGGGACATTTTGCCCGCCGCTAACATATTAGCCGCGCGTCGGGAAGGGTAAACTCAAGCGCCGCTAGTATTCTAGTGGCGTGTTGCGAAAAAGTTAAGGATGTTGTGCTAAGCAGTAATATGTATGTATGTTTATTTTTAACCTGTCAAAAAGCATTACACTTGTCAATGTATGTTGACCTTTTTTATGTGATCCTGCAGTAAATAAATTGTTTTATGTTAAGCTCAGTTTTATATAACAATATATATATATACATGTATATATATTTAAATATGTGCATTAGCTTTCAGTATTATTGGCATTTTTATTGTCTACCGGTTTTTTTTAGTGTGCTAGTTTTAAAAAAACTGTATTAAGATTATTGCCATTGCACAGTTCATATACTCTTTATGCTTTTTGTTGTTTTTGTTCATTTAAAAAAAAATGTATTTAGCTCAAGCATCGGTTGGCACTGTATATATTAATGCATACTTTTTAATTAGGGGGATTTAGCACGTTAAGAGTAGGTAAAAGTGAAGACATGTTTGAACAAAAGGCTCTGTAACATTTTTTAAAACAAGAGTAACATAATTGATTACCATAGTTATCTCCATTTTGTAATACTTAAATCTGTAAGTTTCATGGCTCCCAATCAAGGGCAAAACAAGGGGTCCTAGGGACTCCTTCACTTACAGCATAGAGGGTCCTAGAGGCAGGATAGAGGGTCCCAATGACATTGTGAATGCTAAAAAGAATTTGTATAGTGCATCCCTGTGACCCCCTGCACATTATTTTAGAGGGTCCTGTAGAATTCTAGTGCTTCATAGACCCCCAAACGGGGGTCCCTGGGAGCCCTGAAGTTTGTAGGTTAGCTACACCAGTGAAAGCTGCTTAATCACTTAGCCTTGAAGACAGACAGCATGGGTATGATGGTTAATATTCAAATCAGCTTCTAAATGCTTCCATCATTAGGTTCCCTTGCTATTATGTAGACTATCCGTATGTTTTTTTTCTCTTTTCTATATTTTCTGAAAAATCTGTCGTTAGTAACGTCCTCTAATCTGTCACTTTGTTTATTTTGTTTTATTTTATCCCTTTGTGTGCAGTTTGCCCTGAGATCCATCAACCAAACTGGTGTAACGTCCTCTAATCTGTCGCTTTGTTTTATCCCTTTGTGTGCAGTTTGCCCCGAGATCCATCGACCAAACTGGTGTAACGTCCTCTAATCTGTCGCTTTGTTTTATCCCTTTGTCTGCGCTGCAGTTTGCCCTGAGATCCATCAACCAAACTGGTGTAACGTCCTCTAATCTGTCGCTTTGTTTTATCCCTTTGTCTGCGCTGCAGTTTGCCCTGAGATCCATCAACCAAACTGGTGTAACGTCCTCTAATCTGTTGCTTTGTTTTATCCCTTTGTCTGCGCTGCAGTTTGCCCCGAGATCCATCAACCAAACTGGTGTAACGTCCTCTAATCTGTCGCTTTGTTTTATCCCTTTGTCTGCGCTGCAGTTTGCCCTGAGATCCATCAACCAAACTGGTGTAACGTCCTCTAATCTGTCGCTTTGTTTTATCCCTTTGTCTGCAGTTTGCCCTGAGATCCATCGACCAAACTGGTGTAACGTCCTCTAATCTGTCGCTTTGTTTTATCCCTTTGTCTGCAGTTTTCCCGGAGATCCATCGACCCAACTGGTGTACATACCATATTTTTCGGACTATAAGGTGCGCCCCCCAAATTTTACACACAATTCAGATTTTGTTGCATTTCTTTCTATTTTATTCATCATATTATAAGGCGCAGACGTCTTAGTCTGTGAAAAAAGTATCACCTTGTAGACCCAAATAATATGGTATTTATCCTGCCAAATGGGGAACTACTAGTCAGCAGCAAGGCTTTCTTAGTTTTTCTTTCTTTGGTTGGTTTCTTAAATGACAAAACCAGTTGAGAGGGTCAAGTATCAGCCATTTATCCTCTTAGCCATTTCCTCTTAACTGCGTTGATTCTGCTATCAACAGACTTCAGAGTTCAATACCCTGTTAATTGGCTTATGGCTAAGGCAATGCAAAAGAGGGGTACGAGTGCAGTTGTTTTTCAGTGTAATTATGGTATATCTATTAATCAGTATTCATCTTTACAGCAGTGTTTGCAGACTACATTGGTTCAGTGAAGTCTACAAGGACACAATAGTAGGATGGACTGCCTGCTGGGCTCCAATGAAAGTTCTTTCTTATTTTATATTCTGTGTTGAAGAACGCTGTAATGTGTAAAAAATATGACATTTGTATGTGTGTGTTCTTTCGAATGAATGAGTTCTTTCTTATTTTATATTCCGTGTTGAAGGACATTGTAATGTGTTAAAAATATGACATTTGTATGTGTGTGTTATTTCGAATGAACGAGTTCTTTCTTATTTTATATTCCGTGTTGAAGAACATTGTAATGTGTTAAAAAATATATGACATTTGTATGTGTGTGTTCTTTCGAATGAATGAGTTCTTTCTTATTTTATATTCCGTGTTGAAGAATACTGTAATGTGTTACAAAATATATGTATGACATTTGTATGTGTGTTTGTTTCTATTTTATTTATGTTGACACATGTTCATTTTTTCATTTTTTTTCCCATTTCAGTTTTTAATTTGGCGATTGAATATGTGACAATCTTGGAGTGAATGGGTTATTACCAGTATTGTTCGTCTGGTGTTTTTTTAACATTAAATGTATGTAGCTCAGTAGTCTGTATATGTTGGTGTGAATATATTATTTAAGATGGAAGATATGTACTTTGAATATTTTGTTGATGTGCAAGTAATTTTAATAAATTGTACAATCATGAGTGAATGGTTTTAATTCTGGTCATTTTTACAGCAAGTACATAAATGCCAAAAACGTTCATCCATAATGATAAAAGGTAGATTTCTCAATTCTTCGGTCATGATCAGTGTATAAAAACGTTCATCCATAATGATAAAAGGTAGATTTCTCAATTCTTCGGTCATGATCAGTGTATAAAAACGTTCATCCATAATAATAAAAGGTAGATTTCTCAATTCTTCGGTCATGATCAGTGTATAAAAGTTGAAATTCTTCAGTAATGATTACGTGATGTAGATGGCTTAAATTCTTTCAGTTATATATTACACTGAATGCATAGATACTTGAATTCTTCAAGTCTTAATTTCTTATATTTACAGTGCATAATTTCTTAATTTTTCAGTCAAATTGACAGTACATAGGTGTCTAAATGTTCATATTTACAATGATAATAATAATAATAATAGTGAATCATTTATATAGCGCATTCCTCCACCAATGTGGAGCTCTATGCGCTTAACAACAACAAAAATTAAAAGCAACAAATTCAACAACAAAACGAAATAATCGCTCACGCACATGCAAATAGGCATACACACCCCACACACACACACACACACACACACGCACGCACACACACGCACACAACACACACACAATGCTTATGAGTCAGAATTCTTTAGTCATATTTTGAGTGCAAAAACGTCAGATGCTTCAGCTATAGTTACAGTGCACAGATGTCTAATGGTCTTTACGTCCAAACGCC
Organism: Phymorhynchus buccinoides; assembly: GCA_017654935.2. Lineage (NCBI taxonomy): Eukaryota > Metazoa > Mollusca > Gastropoda > Neogastropoda > Raphitomidae > Phymorhynchus > Phymorhynchus buccinoides. The sequence goes on along the minus strand of JAGGCT020002393.1, from coordinate 53,283 downwards.
TCAATCATATTTACAAGTCATATTAACTGTGCATAGAAATCTTGTTGCTGTACTTTTTAAATTTTGTCAAGATGTAATTTACAGGTTTGTTTTAAACTAATTCAGCAGAAAAAGTGCCACCTTTATGCAGTGTTCCAGGGGGGGGGGAAATCACACTATAGAGTTAAGGAAAGCAATTTCTGAAAAGGGTTTGGGAAGTAATTTCTTGAGTTTCAGGGAAGTGTTTTTTATATTTCTGGATATGTATTGGCTCTTTACAGATTTCAGTATATTCAAAATGGGATCGATCAATATAGGGGGCTCAATCAACTCCATTAATTTGCCCAAGTCTTGTTTATCATGACAGAAGAATTGTGTGCTACCGAAAAGCCTGAATATACAGTTTGCAGTCCGCAGCTGACTGAAGCAGGGTTTTTTACTCCCACCCTTTCACCTACACTATAGGTGGGGATCATTGTGAACTCATTCACTGTCTCTGTTACCATACTTAACACTTCTCACCTTCCAGGTGGGAAGTGAGAAAGTTGGCTTCATTCTTTGCAAGGTTGGTAGGCTGCGAAGTTATAACTCTGTGACATTTAGGCTTTTTGGGGCTACTACTAGCTCTTATGTTGCTTCTCTTTCTTTCTACAGTACTGGTCTAGGCTTTCCGTTGCTTTTAATTTATGGTGAAAACTGATGTAAAAACTGAAAATATTCAGTCAAAGTCCTCAACATTTTTTTAGTTTTGGTAAAAATGGATGTGAAAACTGAAAGGAAAAAAAGAGTTAAAGGGGACATAAAGTCCAAATGGATGTTGATCTCTATTGCAAAATTGTAACTAAATAGGCTTGTATGTGCAAATAAAAATTCCATTTTAGTTACGAGAAGCGTAAGAACGCCATTGAAAGGTACCAGATTGAATGTTTAAGAGGCCACCATTTTGTGCCATGTTGTGACGTCACAGACTCAGTTTACCTTAGACATCTCATATAGGGCTCAGTCTATTAGGACAAAATCATGAACAAAGGCTCACTTTATTTAACAGCAACACACTGGCCTGCTACACACTGAGAAGGAAGGGGGAGAAGCTCTTCAATAATTACCAACCGTGATCGTAGAGAGCGGATTGGTAATGTTTTCACTCGTGTCTGAGGTGGTGTTTGTATGTATCATCTCTAGCGTTTGAACGGATGGACCTAGGGTGCTCAAATTTTGCATGCGGGTAGGTAGTAGGAAGATCTAGGCCAAGTTCGATCATGAAGGTTATGGGTCAAAGGTCAAGGTCACTGGAGCCGAATAACGCTGCCGCGCGGTTGGTAATTTAGCGTCTTAACGCTCTAGTTGTACTTGAGGGTGCCACTCTGGTGTTGATCTCAGTCAACAAAGAACACTAATCTCGCTCTCTCTCTGAAATGATTCACACACACACACTCTCTCTCTCTCTCTCGTGCGCGCATGCACCCCCCCACACACATGCTATAGCTTTTAGGCTTACTGCCCAAGCACTAGTCACAGAAGGTAAACTGAGTGTGTGACGTCATATTCAGGGGGCATCTGCTCTTAACAGTGGCAACATGGCGACGCCCTTAGGGCCTAAAATTCTGCAATTTAAAGTTGATTTATTTCTATTGGAAAGACTTTTGAACAGAAAAAAATGCACAGTGAATGTTTACTCCACATAGACATTCATTCAATGCTGACTCGTCCTTTGACTTAATGTTCCCTTTCAATTTCTCAAAATATTGTGTAGGAGATGGGGTGTAGACTTTGTGTCAGACCAAGGTTTGACATACACGCTGCTTCTGGTGGTTCAAGTCTAGTGATGCAATGTTGCATAATACTTTGTCATATTGTATATTATTATATGCAACAATTTGAGGTTGTGCTTCTTCATTACAACTGATGTTATATATACACAGTGGAACCTCCCTTATAAGACCTCCCATTAAAAGACTCCCTCCCACATAAGACCTGCTTCTCCAAGACTGCCCTTTTAAGTATTAAAATTGCCTCCATTATGACCTCATTTTGGGTGATTTTTGAAGGTCTTATACGGGAGGTTCCACTGTATGAAATTGAAAAGAATTTTTGGCTGTCATTGAAATATTTCATGCTTGCTGTGTGTAAAAAAATTGTTTTTTTTAATTTTTAGTAACCACTTGTCTTTTTATTTTTGTTGTAAATACTTTTAGATCCACAATCTGTAGGGAAACACCAATCACCATATATGACCCAACACCACGAAAGGGACATTAAGTCGCTGGACTAGTTTCTCTTAAAAGGCTTGCAAAGTTAAAAATCTAATTTTTTTATTAATTTTGAGTTATGGATATTCTCATGCTCTCTAACAACTCATCTTTCATATTTATAAAGGATAATCTTTGTTATGGTCTATAAATACTCCCCAAAGTGCTTTGAAATGAGTAGGTTGATGCATTTTCTTCAGCTAGACTAAACTTTAGACCGATTTCTCAAAATGGCCGACAGTCATCCTACCAACTTTGAATGCTCATAACTCTAAAACGAAAACAGTTACAAGAATTGTTCTTATATGATTTGAAAGAGAATTGTCTGAAGTTGTTAACTGGACCATTGTCTCAGGATGGTCATTTTGACACTTAATGTCCCTTTCTGGTCCACATATAAGAAACAAGCGGATGGGATTGTGTACGACTTTCCGCGTCCGATGGGATTGTGTACGACTTTCCGCGTCCGATGGGATTGTGTACGACTTTCCGCGTCCGATGGGATTGTGTGCGACTTTCCGCGTCCGCTTGTTCCTGATATAAGTGAATGGGGTTTCCGTACGGATCTTGGGGATTGCAGATCTAATGCGCACAGACCCTAATATAGAGACAAAAAAATAGAACTATGGTTAATCCGGTAACAAAGCAACTGATTCTTCCAGAATGAAGTGCAGAAATAAATTTTGGTAAAGGTCAAGATGTGCCCCCCCCCCCCCCCCCCCCATTTCTCGGTTAATTCCATTTTTGCCTTTCTTACCAAACATGCAGCTGTATGTTCATTGCGTTTTTCCGTCTTATAGGGGGAGGTAGGGTTAGCGTTATTATTCCAAAAAGATAATTAGCTGAAAAGATTAATAAAATACAGCTTTATGTTTGGTAAGAAAGGCAAAAACTGAAAAATGGAATTAACCGAGAAATGCAGGGGGGGGGGCACATCTTTACCTTTACCGAAATTTTCTATGACTTAAATCGGAATTTGTAGTTGTTACTTAGTAACAATTTAACTACATGAAATGAAACACGCAAATATTGAATAGTTACAAAGCAGAGGAGTTTTTATGCATTTTGAGCATGATGTTGATAGTCCACTTATGTGTGTTTAAAATTAATACTTTGCTGCACCCAAAGCTTAATATCGAAAGAATGGACAATCTGTGATGAAGCTGGAATGAATTAATTTATAATTTCATTATTTATTGTTTCATTGTTCATGAATTGCTTCTTTTGTTAAAAATTGAAATGGCTTCTATGTTTGACAGTGTCTTGACGGTAAGTGCTTGGTTCAGGTTATGTCTTGATTTAAAACAAAGGGAAGATAAGATAATTGATCATAGTTATCTCCAGTTTGTACTAATTCCAAGCAGTCGTTTGCCTTAGATGGTGATTTATCTCCCCTGATTTGGTAATGTTCAGTAAAATGTGATCCCCTAGTTTGGCCATGTTTACTTAGTTCAAGCTTTTTCAGGATGTTTCTTCATCAGTTTTAACAGGTTGGTGTCACAATGGAAAATGAATGGAGTGTCAAACTTTTTACATGTTCAAGCTTTTTCAGGACGTTTCTTCTAAGTGGGAAATGGTTGGCGTCACAATGAAGAATGAATGGAGTGTCAAACGTTTTTACATGTTTAAGTAAATAAATCATTTTGGACACTTGAAAATGTAATTACATACATGGCTTTTGTTTTGGTTTAACCTGATAACACCCCCACCCTCCTCCACTCTCCCTCTGCCTTTCAACCCCATCAAAGATGGTAACGGTCATTGGTTAAAACGCCACAATTATTCACAGACGAGGCAAAAGGAGTGTAAACAAAAAATGCCGAGTTGTGAGGGCAGTGTATCATTTTCAGTAACACGTTTGAATGATTTGATAAAGGGTGTTTATTATTTAAATGTTATGGCAAATACATTTGTTGGGAGCTTTTTTTTTTATATATTGTACATGTTGAGCGATGATGTGAATTGATCAGATGGAAAAAAATTGTATGTTATGTAAGTTTTTTTGGGGTGGGTGGTGGTGATCAAAGCTATGCTTGCACAAACATGTGTGCATGCATGTGTAGGTATATGAATTACAATTGCATGTGTGTTTTTAATTTCAGTTCTTGATTTTACAGACATGCATTCTAGGAAATTCAGTTAATTAAACATTCCTGCTTGGAGACATGCCTGGAGTGTGATCAGATTTCATACATGGTTGTCACTGTTTAGTGGATGAGAATTGGTGAGAGAGAATGTGTGTGCGCGCGCGTGTGTGTGTGTGTGTAAGGAGGATGGAGAAGATTCATTGAACTGGCAGCATTTTCTTTCATAAATCAATACATATTCACAAACTCAGTAGATTAACCATCCCGACACATTCAAACATATTTTGGTTAAAATATAAAATGAAAACACTGATTTTTTCTCTCTATTATATTCAATAAATATATAATTGGGAGTGCACAAAGAACAGGAGAGGGGGGGGGAGGGGGGCAGGAATAATGGACAACTAGCATGGAAATACAAATAATTGCAAAAACAAAAAAGCTTCCTAACTAAAGAAATGAGCACAATTCCCTCAGCCCACCCCCTCCCTCCCCAACACGATCATGGCTTGCGCTACATTCATCAATACATACACCGACGCATCAAGTCCATCATTTCAGCTAATAACTGCCAACAACAACAATCATTTCAGCTAATAACTGCCAACAACATACATTCTAGGGACACATCTTATGAACATCACAAACCAAATTATACTGTTACTCAGTTATATTTCCCTAGTGTTTTTCTGACATTACACCCTGCAGAGAAAATACTACAAACACTTGGCACTTTCTGGCTTACATTTTAGGAAGAAATATGCACACATACAAGGGTTAAACCGGACAATTTTCAAAAAACGGAAATGTGACCCCACCCCCGTGCTAAGCACTTTTAACAATCTAAAGCAATTTGGATGCATAATCGGGCCTCTTATACAATGACAATCAGGTTTTCGCTTACAGCAAAGCTGGGTTTTTTCCCAGTTTATATTATTTTGTTGTTGAAATTTTTTTTTAAAAAGGAATTCCGTCTGTACTGAACACACCAGGTCAGTCAACTTTCTTGCACCATTCGCGATGCTCCACTCCTCCCGCGTCTTTACTGTCTAGCCAGTCCCACTCACTGGGCCACTGCCATTTGTTTTTAACCTTAGCGTCAATGGCAGACACATCCGTGTTTTCTTGAACGAACGGCATCTTCGGCAGGCGAAGCTGAACTCCAGTACGGTCTCTTCTTTCTTATCTTTTTTCCTCCCTTTCTTTTCACAACTAAACTCACAATGAAGACAAGTTTCGCATCTCACATTGTTGAAACTTTCAATGAAAGGAAATTGCGCTTCCTACGGGGTTCACACTTGGCCGAACACGGATCGGTAATCACTTCCGTTTCCGTTAAACCGAAACTGGTTTCAATGCGGCAATCGCGTTTTCGCTTATCAGCAAGCCATTTTCCTTTATTTTTTTAAAAAAATTTCTTTGGGGGGGGGGGGGGATTTTGAAAAAACGGATTTCCGTCTTTACTGATTTTTTCATGGACGGATTTCCGTCCTAAAACAGAACAGGTTTAAGCCATGCACATACACACAATCTGACTCATGTGCACAAGGGATGAACAAGGTAACATATTGCCTGGACATGAGGCCTTTGTCAGGCAGGCAAGAATGGCTGCCTAGCCTGCTGGACCAGGCAAATCAATAATAAACACATCGTCAGTGAAATTCAAAAACCTCGTATCTCAGTATTTTGGGGTTTTGAGTCAGCCCTCTAATTTTTCCCGCCATCTTCCACCAAAAGCTCATATCTCTAACGACTTTCTATCTGGGGTAAATGAGGTTGTGTGAAAATAGAAGAAAAACACGTAAGTCCCAATTTCAGATCTAGTTAAGGACAACAACCCAAGTCTAAAAAAAAATTTTTTAAAAGTAATTTTAACAAAATGCAGGACTAACAACAGATTAATCATTAATTTTGTTAAGTTTTCTTTATTTTTCTCAAAACTACCAAAATTGAGATACGAGGTTTTTGAATTTCACCGACGACATGCCAGTGCCAGTTATTGCGTCTCAACCTTTTCTCAAATCAAAAAAAGCAGACCTGGGCATAAAATAACAAATGCAATCATGTATTTACTATTGACATTTCGGATATTCAACACCATAGAACTATTAATTTTGTTTAATTGTTTCGTTTTCCCCACTTTCTCAATATTTTGCCTTTTTTTAATTAAAAATAAATCAGGGCAAGTTCCTTTCTATCTGATATTCGTTCAAAAAGAAGATTTCTTTTCTTCCAACTAATATTAATTTTGTTGTGTTACCTACCATACAGGGCAAGTTACAAAAACAAAACAAAACAAGCGCGGATTCGCAATCGTTTGTGGCACGCGACTATTTCAACTACAAACAAGGGCATCGCCGAGCGGCAGAATTCTTAAATATAATTTGAAAGAGAAATGTTGCGCATTTACATTATGCTCTTCACACACACAATTTTTGATCAAAAACTTTCACTCCACAAGACTGCAGCCCAGCGGTCTATTTTTACCACTCCAATCATTACATACACTGAGTCGCCTCCCCTGGCTTTTCAATAATTTTAATCTGTAAACCAGAATGTTATCTCTGCACCATTTCGTAACTTTTTATATCTTTTGGAAAACATTTAAAACTATTTATCCTACTTATACTCATCGAAAGAAGCACCGCATACTCGTGTCTGTTGCAGTGTCTGTATTACGTATGTTTATTTTGTACGCTTTAAAATGAAGATTCATGTGCTCTGTTCAGTATACAATTCTTTCCACACCTAAGGACTGTTATTATGTTACTATTTGTGGCAGTGCCATAGCCGATGAGGTTTAACCGAGGCGTGGTCACCGCTACAGCTATCTGTATTAATAAAAAATCGGGACTTTACTGGTTTCGTACTGCCTCCGGGCACTGCCTCCAGTATTGTTCCCACCATATTTGTATTTACAAATGTCCCATATGTGTCTGATTCAGACCAAGAGGACGTAAAACACCATTTTCATCGACCTAAGGACTAGATATGACAACTGAAATGTTACTTTATGCCCAAGTATTTTTTTTCTGTCTGTACTTTTCTTTCTCTTTTACAATATGTGCGACAATTTTGGAGCGACAGACCGACAAAGTGAATTATAGGTTTGTGGCTTGTGCCACAAACAAAAAGAAGGCTCTTGTTACCTGTCATAATTAGCAATTCGAGGAGAGAAAAAGAGTTCATGTTCACCAATGAAGGCAAACATTCCATGAAAAATCAACTCTTTTCCGCAGAGTTTGTCACCTGACCTATGTATTGAGCAAGTCTCGAACAAAGTAAGTTCACCCTCCACATCCCGTACAAGTTAAAGTTCTCTGCAGTGTGTGCTACCTGCTATCAGGCAAGGTGGGGTAACAACAGTTCACCCTCCACATGTCCCGTACAAGTTAAAGTTCTCTGCAGTGTGTGCTACCTGCTATTAGGCAAGGTGGGGTAACAACAGTTCACCCTCCACATGTCCCGTACAAGTTAAAGTTCTCTGCAGTGTGTGCTACCTGCTATTAGGCAAGGTGGGGTAACAACAGTTCACCCTCCACATGTCCCATACAAGTAAGTTCTCTGCAGTGTGTGCTACCTGCTATTAGGCAAGGTGGTGTAACAACAGTTCACCCTCCACATGTCCCGTACAAGTTAAAGTTCTCTGCAGTGTGTGCTACCTGCTATCAGGCAAGGTGGGGTAACAACAGTTCACCCTCCACATGTCCCATACAAGTAAGTTCTCTGCAGTGTGTGCTACCTGCTATTAGGCAAGGTGGTGTAACAACAGTTCACCCTCCACATGTCCCGTACAAGTTAAAGTTCTCTGCAGTGTGTGCTACCTGCCATTATTAGGCAAGGTTGTGTAACAACCAAAAACATTCACCTATGCAGTGATGTACCGAGGATTGAAAAATGATAGGACAAACTGTCCTGAGACAAGATAAATCAATAGGACAATCAGGCCTTTAGGCTGATTTCAGGATTTTTGATGGCCCCAGAGTTCATTTTTAAGATAGAAAAGAAACCAACTGAGTATAGAAATAAGGAGTGACTAAAAATGAACTAAATGTACCAATTCCACTTTTAATGCTGTTTTTAAGGCTTAGATTACTAAAAGGCTCCAGTTTCAGGGGGCTTCCAGCCTTTTTCAGATGCTTTTCAGCCTAAATCACAATTTCTCAATCTCATGCCCGACAGTGACAATGTCCTGACTCTTGCAGAAATCAATAAGACAAAACATGCCAGTGTTAAAAATGTAATCAGACATTTGTCCTGACAGGGGAGAACACAATAGGACATTTTTAATGTTAATAGGTCAATGTCCTATGACCGGGGCCTCTGGACATCACTGCCTATGAACACAGACATGCCCCCCCGATGGCAGTGAACTCATCTCAGGGAGTGGTGGCGCTAGTAGTCTTGCAGAAGGTGTATTGTGTGCACTAGGGCGTCGACCAGAGGGTGGCTGCACAATTCTGACTGAACCTGCTCCAGAACAGTCGGCCTGAGGGACTCCTTCACTCTCCTTCCACCTGAAGACACAGAACACAAAAAAGACCACATATGGCAAGCCATTTAACGTGATCCCAGTTCTTAAGACAGCAGAGAGATCTAAGGAACTCGCCATTCACTGTCATATGATGTGTGATGGTGCAATGAGAAAACTGGACGTAAAGGAACCTTGGCACAAAATGCAGAGCTTCAGATTGTTTTCAGACTTCATGGGTCATAATGAGGGGTCAATTTTCAAAATCATGGGCCACTTAAGCGGCGTTAATTAAATGGATGCGCCAGACGGGCGCATTGAACCGCGTTGATGTGCGATTTTGATGAAACATATGCATCGTTAGCGCGTCCGTGAAGCTCTGAAAGCTCTGAGGTTTTTGCTTTCATAAGATGGGGGTAGGATTCATAATTAGTTCACAGAAAACGGAATTTAAATATATTTTTTTTGCATTCAAGTTTGACACACAAGATATGTAGTTTCCAGGAATTTAATATATAAACAGTAGATCCGTGTAGGCGATGTTGCGGACAAAGTTTTGTGAGTGGTGCTACGATCCCATCGGCTATGATGCTTTTTCGTGTGGGGTCCTCTCACATCGATGCAGCGTACTCAAGCTAGCCTAGGGTAGACAGAGGAGCATGGACCTGTCACTGATGTCATTATCAGTCACCTATCAGTCACAAGTTGGCCAACGTTTTAGCTGGGAAAAGGTTTTAAAAATAAACCAAAATATTGCTTGAGCAAAGATGCTTTCCGACTCCGGATTGATCATGATAAGCTTGGGTTCCTACTCAGAGTCAACAAATAAAGAAAACAAAATAAAATAAAAATAAAATACCATTGGGGAATTTTCGAACAGCTACTGCTGGTCTTTTTCAACCCAGACTGACTGGCAGTTGGTGGGGTTGCTGTTGTTTTCAACCCAGACTGACTGGCAGTTGGTGGGGTTGCTGTTGTTTTCAACCCAGACTGACTGGCAGTTGGTGGGCTTGCTGTTGTTTTCAACCCAGACTGACTGGCAGTTCGTGGGGTTGCTGTTGTCTTCAACCCAGACTGACTGGCAGTTGGTGGGGTTGCTGTTGTTTTCAACCCTGACTGACTGGCAGTTGGTGGGCTTGCTGTTGTTTTCAACCCAGACTGACTGGCAGTTGGTGGGGTTGCTGTTGTTTTCAACCCAGACTGACTGGCAGTTGGTGGGGTTGCTGTTGTTTTCAACCCTGACTGACTGGCAGTTGGTGGGCTTGCTGTTGTTTTCAACCCAGACTGACTGGCAGTTGGTGGGGTTGCTGTTGTTTTCAACCCAGACTGACTGGCAGTTGGTGGGGTTGCTGTTGTTTTCAACCCAGACTGACTGGCAGTTGGTGGGGTTGCTGTTGTTTTCTTCTGAGTTCCGAGTTGGAACCAAAACTTATCACGAAATATCGCTGATCCTTCCTTGGCAAGAGCATGCCCACTTTGTTGTAAGGTTTTGCCACAAAGAACCACCCTTTTTGCTGTCATTAACATTGGATCTTTGGCGGACATAACGGGCATCACTATTAAGACATTGGGGACCATTCTGTGTCTGACATAACGGGCATCACTATCAAGACACTGGGGACCATTGTGTCTGACATAACAGGCATCACTATCAAGACACTGGGGACCATTCTGTGTCTGACATAACGGGCATCACTATGTGGGGACCATTCTGTGTCTGACATAACAGGCATCACTATCAAGACACTGGGGACCATTGTGTGTCTGACATAACAGGCATCACTATCAAGACACTGGGGACCATTCTGTGTCTGACATAACGGGCATCACTATCAAGACACTGGGGACCATTCTGTGTCTGACATAACAGGCATCACTATCAAGACACTGGGGACCATTCTGTGTCTGACATAACAGGCATCACTATCAAGACACTGGGGACCATTCTGTGTCTGACATAACAGGCATCACTATCAAGACACTGGGGACCATTCTGTGTCTGACATAACAGGCATCACTATCAAGACACTGGGGACCATTGTGTGTCTGACATAACAGGCATCACTATCAAGACACTGGGGACCATTGTGTGTCTGACATAACAGGCATCACTATCAAGACACTGGGGACCATTGTGTGTCTGACATAACGGGCATCACTATCAAGACACTGGGGACCATTGTGTGTCTGACATAACAGGCATCACTATCAAGACACTGGGGACCATTCTGTCTGACATAACAGGCATCACTATCAAGACACTGGGGACCATTGTGTGTCTGACATAACAGGCATCACTATCAAGACACTGGGGACCATTGTGTGTCTGACATAACAGGCATCACTATCAAGACACTGGGGACCATTCTGTGTCTGACATAACGGGCATCACTATCAAGACACTGGGGACCATTCTGTGTCTGACATAACGGGCATCACTATCAAGACACTGGGGACCATTCTGTGTCTGACATAACGGGCATCACTATCAAGACACTGGGGACCATTCTGTGTCTGACATAACAGGCATCACTATCAAGACACTGGGGACCATTCTGTGTCTGACATAACAGGCATCACTATCAAGACACTGGGGACCATTGTGTGTCTGACATAACAGGCATCACTATCAAGACACTGGGGACCATTGTGTGTCTGACATAACAGGCATCACTATCAAGACACTGGGGACCATTCTGTCTGACATAACAGGCATCACTATCAAGACACTGGGGACCATTGTGTGTCTGACATAACGGGCATCACTATCAAGACACTGGGGACCATTCTGTGTCTGACATAACGGGCATCACTATCAAGACACTGGGGACCATTCTGTGTCTGACATAACGGGCATCACTATCAAGACACTGGGGATCATTCTGTGTCTGATATAATGGGCATCACTATCAAAACATTGGGGACCATTCTGTGTCTGACATAACGGGCATCACTATCAAGACACTGGGGATCATTCTGTGTCTGATATAATGGGCATCACTATCAAAACATTGGGGACCATTCTGTGTCTGTCTCTATCTACATTCAAAATGATTTGGCTATCTACAGTGAAGAACTGATAACTCAAAAACACTGGATAACTCACAATCATTTTTGGGTCCCAGTATAATAATCTCTATGTTGAAAAGTCTTTTTAACTCAAAATATTGGTTATCTCAAAATAAAATTTCAGTCCCTTCAATTTTAACTTCAGCGACTGTTACTGTATGGTGATCAGACCTGCTTACCCTGAAATTGGGCTTCAAGTATTTGAAATCCAAAATAAGTGTATTTTTCACAAAATAGGAGTACTCCAACAGGAACGTTTCCACAACGGAGTGTAAACATGCACATACATTTTCATAATTTGTTAAAATACTGTGTCAAAAGTATCATCATTTAAATTTACAACACACACACACAGAGCGCACCCGTTTCCTGAATCAGGCAATATACAGTTCTAAATTATATAGTTTCTAAATGATATAGTGTCACCATTTCACCATATTTTTGTCCCATGTACCTTATTTATCATATTTTTGTCAAACATGTGTACAAAATATGGTGAAATCTTATGGGTAAACAGGTCTGGGTGATGTTTAAGCATCATTATTTTTATCAGTTTCATAACATTCAAACAGACCTTATGCTTCCAGGACTGCTGGGTCTGATCACAGGCTCATCACTCCGACACACCACCACCCTTCCCTTTCCCACTCAGAGATTTCCGTCTGTCAGTCTCGGCCCCAGTCACAAGACATCCTTCCGAACAAGGGCAACTTTCTATGCGCTGTGCCGGCGTGGCAGCGTTTCCCTCGCACACCCAGTCGCTGATTTCTGGAGGTTCCACTTTTCCCTGCACATTCGCTGCTTGGCCATAGGGGTGGAGAGACTGGGCGGTGACGAAGGCCGGGCCTTTCAGAGCAGACACATTCGCTGCTTGGCCGTAGGGGTGGAGAGACTGGGTGGTGACGAAGGCCAGGCCTTTCAGAGCAGACACACCAGGGCTGGGACAGAGGGGAAGGGGGCTCTGTCTGGAAGCCGGGGGCAAGTGTTCGGCGGCTGGCCCAATCTGGCCCCGCTTTCGGGCCAAGCAGCAGCGGCAGAGAATGGTTCTGGCCACTTGGCTGAAGCGTCGGTTGAGGAGGCAGTAGAGCAGGAAGTTGCAGGAGAAGTTGAGGCTGACCAGCACGGACACGGCCATCTGGAAGCGGGTGTAGAGCGGGGAGGAGCGGCGCACGTGGATGCTGATGACCTGCATGAGGGAGCAGGGCAGCATGGTGCCCAGGAACAGTCCCACCACGCCCACCAGCATCAGCAGGGAGCGCCGCTCGCCCCTCTCCCCCCGGGCCACCCGCATGGACCCCAGGGTCCTGATCCGCCGGCCGTAGCGCGCCAGGTGGGCCACCAGCAGCACGTTGGACGCGGACAGCACCAGGAAGGGCAGGAACTGGACCAGCACCGCGTCGCACCAGTTGTACGTCTCAAAGGCCACGCTGCCCCCGTAGCTGGTCACCGCCACCGAGGCGTTCTCCCTCTCCACGGAAAAGGCAAACACCGTGGGCAAGTTCTGCAGCGACGCGAAGGCCAAGATCCCGCCCATGAGGCACAGCGGCAAGCGCGACTTCCCGAAGGAGGAGGAGGTGAGGTTCTTGCGGAAGACGATGACCAGGCAGCGCTCCACGGCCAGCAGCAGGGTGGTCCACACGCTGGCCTTGATGAACACGTCCCCCAGGCAGATGTACACGTAGGCCTCGTAGAAGGTGAGGACCAGGTTGTCCTGCAGGCCGCACAGGGAGCAGCGCACCAGGCAGATGGGCAGGATGAAGGCCAGGCTCAGTGCGTCAAACACCGCCAGGCCTCTCAGGTACACGTAGGCCCCGCCCTGGAAGCGTCCCCACACCAGCACCAGCAGCGTCAGCGCGTTGCCCACCATGCCGAACACGCAGATCCCCGGCACCAGGACCAGGTAGACCACGATCTCCGAGGACACCGTCATACTTCAAGCAGCAGTGCCAGGGATTTATGCAGACAGCATGTCATCGACAAAGAGTTGAAAGCCGCACCAAGGATATTTAAACAGAGTGGCAGCTGTTTTAGCTCAATTCTCTGTCAGCAAGCACCTAGTACCTTTTCCTTCCCTTTCTAGCCAGTCGATTCAAAGGATCGCTTGCTTTGCCTTTGACACGTTGGAAAGCTGGAAGTACATTTTTGCTTCTTTTTTTTTTAAGCTAGAAGTACTGTATTTTATGGACTATAAGGCTTATCCCAGACTGACACCCCTCCCCTGCGCCTTATAATATAGTAAAAAATATATAACAAAATCTGAATCGTATGCAAAATTTAGGGTGTGCGCCTTATACTAAGGTGCGTCTTATTGTCCGAAAAAGATGGTACACATTTCACTGATCGCTTGTAGGGGTTGCTGTGACATTGGCAGTCAACACCTGTCAGTGTCAGCTGGCCAGTTCAATAACTATGATCCGTGACACACTTGAACATGATCGGTTTGTGCAAACAAATGCTGAAAATCACAGTCAACTCACGTTGCCGAAACTACCTTCCACCCACTGAGTACAGCTAACAGCCTTCCACGAGTCGATGAGCAAAACGAAAGAGGCTCCAGCGGTCTCCGGAGAACAAAAAGCAACCAACTGAAAACAAACGTTCTGCAGCTTCGCTCGGGAACTAACAAACAACAGAAAAGAAACGTCTCTTGACTTCACCAGAGAAGTCTTGTGTCTCTTGTGAATAAAATAACGTCACTTTGACACTTGTGTGCTTGTTTGTTTCTTGTGCATTCACCCTACAAGCTAACTAAACCAAACGTCTCTCTTTTCCTAAAACAGACTTTTCCATCTGCAACACAACGCGATCAGTTTAAAAAGCACACCTGTGTGTGTGCCTTCTGCAAGAGAGAATCAGTAACTTGGTCAAGTTGGTGCCTGGTTTGTTTGCATTATTGTCAGGTTTCCCACCAATCCAGCCTTAGTTAATGACCCGCCTGTCGTTTACACTGCTGTTCACTGGGCTTATTACGAAGCAACAGTTATTATTACAGAGGGAGAGGGAGAGAGAGAGAGAAAGAGAAAGCCCTTTATCATCATCGCTGGCCTGATAAGATTCACGGGTTACAGCATGCAGCAAGCACTGAGAGTCCCTGCACGCATCTGCCACTCTCTCTGCTGTCTTTTCTGCCTCTCTCCTCTCTCTGTCTGTCCTCTCTTTCCCTCTCTCTGTCTGTCTCTCTCAATCTCTCTTTCTCTGTTGTGTTAATGAACACTTCTCTTTGTCATGAGTTTGGCCTAGATCATTTAAACCTTTTACTAGTTTTGGAGCTACTTCTCTCTCATTGTAATATTATAACATCCTCCCCCCACCCCACTTTCTGTCCACCTCTCACTCACTTTCAATATTCCCCTCTCTTTCACTCCCTCTCTCTGTCATTCTCTTTACCTTTCAAAAAAGGTTTACTCTGTCAATTGTCTGACTGAGCCATGATGCCAAGCTTTAAGAGCAGTTACTGTTGTTAACTGGGTGAAATGGGTTCAAACTATCGGTATTGTTTAAAAAAAAATTGGGACTTTACTGGTGTTGCACTGCCTTCGGACATTGTCTCCAGGATCGTTCCCACCATCTTTATATCTACTAATGTCCCATATGTGTCTGTTCCAGACCGGAGGACGTTAAACAGATTTTCTACTACTGGGTGAAATGGGACACTCATACAAGCATACACACATACATGAGAGAGAGAGAGAGAGAGAGAGAGAGAGAGAGAGAGAGAGAGAGAGAGAGAGAGAGAGAGAGAGAGAGAGAGAGAGAGAGAGAGAGAGAGAGAGAGAGAGAGAGAGAGAGAGAGAGAGAGAGAGAGAGAGAGAGGGAGAGAGAGAGAGAGAGAGAGAGAGAGAGAGAGAGAGAGAGAGAGAGAGAGAGAATGAACAAACAAACGGGAAAGAGACAGACAGATACAGAAACTGAGAAAGAGACAAAGTAGGTGAAAGGAATAAACACAATTAATTTTAAAAAAAGAAGGGAATAACAGAGGAAGAATGAGCGAGAAAAAGAATGAAAGAAAATAAACACAGAAAATTCCAGCTTATAAGACCTTAAAAAATCATCCCAAATGAGGTCTTTTAAGGGAGGGGTCTTATAATGGAGGTAATTTTAATACTTTCAAAGAAGGGCAATGTCTCAGAGAAGTAGGTCTTATGTGGGTGGGAGTCTTATAATGGGAGGTCTTATATGGGACAGGGAGGTTCCACAGTAGTAGATTATTCTTGAATTCATTCCTCCTCCCAAATCAGAATGTGTTGGCTGAATGCAGCGGAGAGACCAGTGAAAACTGAACACATACGAACCTTTTCCATTATGGCCAGATAGGGG
This sequence comes from Phymorhynchus buccinoides, assembly GCA_017654935.2. Lineage (NCBI taxonomy): Eukaryota > Metazoa > Mollusca > Gastropoda > Neogastropoda > Raphitomidae > Phymorhynchus > Phymorhynchus buccinoides. The sequence continues at coordinate 37,111 of JAGGCT020002393.1, read as the reverse complement.
TCTTTTGTATAAATAGTTCCATTTTCTGGAAGTTCTGTGCTTGCAACTTCCTCTAATCTGTCACTCTCTTTGACTCTGCCTTTTCCCTTTGCTTACTGTCATCTACTATCTTTCTGCCTTACTGGTCCATTCTCCTGCCTTTGTTCAAGAAACACTTACAAAAAGATTTCCTCCAGCCAAAGTTGGACTATTTCTCGGTTAGGCGCATAACGGCAGCATGACGCATCTGCGCTCATAATTGACAGGAAACTGAGCGACCGAAGAAGAAGAATTCATTCTGATGATTCTACTCATTTTGGCTTGTCGCTCTAGCTGTTAGGCTGCTACTAGTGTTAGTGTTGGCCTCCTTTCCCTCTTCCAATAGTCTCATTTTATCTGTCGCAGGGACCCTTCCTTATCTCCAAAAACTCTCCACCACTAACATCTGCTACTCCCTCAAAATGAGACCAGTGGCGCTAAGAGATGCTAAACAGGGAGAAACAAAAAGACAAGCCATATAAATGTAATCCTAGTGTAAGGTAGAGTTCCCTTCTATTCTCTTCAATGCCCCATTAACATTTATAAATAATTATGTTTTCATGCACCAAACTATATTGCCGTCTACAAACCATAAAGACGTAAGTTAAAGACGTCACTTCACATGAGGAATGGAAAACTCAATATTTCTGTCATTTCAGGTCAAATTACGTCACTTTTGTTTTTCATTTAGCGTCACCGTTCGTGTTTTATCTGTGCAAACTGTTGGTTTACAGCTTTGTTAGATGATGCAGCTTGTCTTCATCAACTGGTAAGTCCAACACATCGAAGTGGACCAATTTTGACTGGCGTCTCTATGTTGTGCGCACAGCGATATGTTTTATCAACACCATAACTAATTCCATTAGGGCTAGTAACAAGAAAGAGAGAAAAGGAGAGAGAGAGAGCTGAATGGTAATAGGATCTTAAACTCACCTTCGTGAGAGAGAGAGAGAGAGCGAGAGAGAGAGAGAGAGAGAGAGAGAGAGAGAGAGAGAGAGAGAGAGAGAGAGAGAGAGAGAGAGAGAGAGAGAGAGAGAGAGAGAGAGAGAGAGAGAGAGAGAGAGAGAGAGAGAGAGAGAGAGAGAGAGAGAGAGAGAGAGAGAGAGAGAGAGAGAGAGAGAGAGAGAGAGAGAGAGAGAGAGAGAGAGAGAGAGAGAGAGAGAGAGAGAGAGAGAGAGAGAGAGAGAGAGAGAGAGAGAGAGAGAGAGAGAGAGAGAGAGAGAGAGAGAGAGAGAGAGAGAGAGAGAGAGAGAGAGAGAGAGAGAGAGAGAGAGAGAGAGAGAGAGAGAGAGAGAGAGAGAGAGAGAGAGAGAGAGAGAGAGAGAGAGAGAGAGAGAGAGAGAGAGAGAGAGAGAGAGAGAGAGAGAATACGAATACGAATGTTTTTTAATGAGGGTAAACAGATAAGCTTTCGCTTCTTTACACCATGCCCTCAAGGAGGAAAAAAACAAACCATGACTATCAAATAACAAGAAAACAAGAAACAATGCAAATAAGCAAAAATGGGGAAAAACACATTAAGTTTTCAAGATCAAGCAAAAATACAAACATCATTTAACAAAATTCAAATATCATAGACCACACACACATACACACACACACACACACACACACAGAGAGAGAGAGAGAGAGAGAGAGAGAGAGGAGAGAGAGAGAGAGAGAGAGAGAGAGAGAGAGAGAGAGAGAGAGAGAGAGAGAGAGAGAGAGAGAGAGAGAGAGATATGTGGTAATATGATCTTAAACTCACCTTTGTGACAGAGAGAGGGGGAGAGAGAGAGAGAGAGGGGGGAGGGAGAGCGAGAGAGCGCAAAGTTCTGATAATGCAGCTGACTTGTTAGCCAGCCCAATGCTCACAGTCAGGGACATGTCACATGTTACAGTGACATCAATGACACCACTGATACGTCGTGTGACACTTCCACTTCATATGACCTGTCCTGAGGGACTAGAGTAAATGTGCAATATTCACAACAGGTTCAATACTATGAACAAACTCAATTTTTCATCTCTCTTTGCAAACAGATTTTCTTAACGAAATGTCTACATGACACTAGATTTTACAGACACAGACATACAATGCAGATAGATAGGCACACACACATACATAGCCATGCATATAGCCATCATTCACACACACACATAGTATGATATGCATACCCGGTACACAACCATGTACATACCCAACATACTCATATTCACAAAACACCAACACACACACAGAGGGGGGGTGGGGGGTGGGGGGGGAGAGACAGAGACAAGAAAGAAGAGATCCCTAACACCAACCTCGTTTCACCAACATGGCCGTCACGGAAGTCGGCAGGTAATGGTTGAGGTCGGCATACTTCAGAGTGATCTCCACCTGCTGCGCGTCATCGCCCACATCCAGATGGCAGCACAGGTAGTCAAACGCCGCACTGCTCTCCACGACAAGGAAGGTGTCTGGGAGCTCCCTCTGCAAGCATAATTCGCCGCCAGACAGTTCTCAGCCCCCCAAAAATCCCATCAAACTTACCTGGGTAAAGAAACGTCGGCTTCTCACTTTCTGCAATACTGTCAATCCCCCTGTGACATGAGGCATGGGAACTGGACAAAACACAACTGGGAGTACAAAGGCTGGGGTCCAGGGCCAACGCTCCAGAGGTGGGATCACAAAAAAAACCCAAAGACCATGCAAGTTTTTGTGCCTACAAAACAATTTTAGGATGACTGAATAACATATAATGTTATCATGTTATGACGTATTTGTGGCCTAATGGAAAAAAACAACAATCTGACTGAAATAACATTCTCTCTCTCTCTCTCAACTCATGCTCTATGATGGGCATGCGCCCGATAGACGCATTACAAGGTGTAAACATGCGTCATTTTGAAAAATTACGCGTGAATGGCGCGGGCACGCCAGCAATCTGAAACTCTGAAAATACGGTAGTCTGGTACTAACCCTACCTTTTACCTGTCTGAGCACAGCAAAAGGTTTCCTCTCATTGAAAAAAAAATCAATAAATTTTTTAAGAGAGGTGGGGCATAGGGGGGGAAAGGGGTGTAGCAAAACTGCATCTATGCCAATAATTTTTGCTTAAACGTTTGGGAGAAAAAACAAAAGTTTACTGCCCGACAGATGGGAAAGTCCATCAGGGATCATGCAGATTTTTCTGATCAAAATTCACAAACTTTTACAGACCTTTTCAAAGACCCTTATCCTATTTTCAAAGACCTCTCACGACATGCAATGATGACGATTGCTTCGATCATGATCATTCAAGTTGCACAACGGTGCAGCCAAAAGACAAATCGAGGATGTCTGCCATTATAGAAAATAAGTCAAATGAAATTGCTTCTTTATCCAAAAGAAATGTATTATGCCAATGACTTTTTTCTTTTAGGCATCAATGACTTTTTCACAAACCATTTAATGATTTTCCCAGACCAAAGCCAATTTTCAGACTTGAAAAGGGCACTCCATTTCTCAGACCTTCAAAGGCGAACCCTTCCCTACCTGCGCCCGCCTCAGCTCCTCCCTCCGCGCCACAAACATGGCCAACGCTTCCCGCAACGGCCGCACGGACGACGACACGTCCTTGACCTCCAGGCTGGCCGGCAGGCCGCTGAAGGCCACGAAGGGCGGAAGGTCGTGGTGGACGACCTTGAAGTGGCCTGAGGGCAGGCGGTGCAGCTGTAGGTGGTAGGTCTCCAGGAACTGCCCGTGGTGGGAGGTGGTGAAGCACAGGACTTTGCTGTCCTGCTCTGCTTTCACCACCGACACCCCTAGTGACAAAATATGCATAAATGTAAAGGTGATCTGAAGAAATCGGTGTTAACCCTTTCGCCGCCAGCCATTTTTTTAGCACCAAAAGTACCATTAAATCGGTGTTAACCCTTTCGCCGCCAGCCATTTTTTAGCACCAAAAGTACCATTAAACTTAACTGGGAAGAGAAAAAGAAATCTGCAATATTGGGAATTCCTCTGTGACATGTATTTTCTTAATTTTAGGAGGTAAAGATAGGCCTATCTTTACCTCCTAAAATTAAGAAAATAGGGTCTTCGGAAAACAGGCCCTGATTTGATACCTTTTAATGACATGGGTATTAAACCATTGTGGTGCATAAATGCGACATTGGCGGTGAAAGGGTTAATGCTTTCTTTGAATTCAGGGGATCAGAGTAGAAGCCTACCCTATTTTTATTTTTTTTAAGCCTTCAAAATCCGGAAAGAACCAATATTTTCTGGAACATGGCAAGAAAATGAAGCTTACTTCATTACTAGAGCTGGGTACTGGTATGGATCTCCGTACCAGTATAATACTGGTATTTTTTGGGCGTACCAGTATTTTGTACCGGTATATACCGGCTAGGTTTCTGGTGATCTATTTAAAGTTTTATAACACACAAAAGAGCTGTCCCAGAAAGTCCAGTGGGTAGGTGTGGCTAAGAGCCGCTGTTCAGTTGCCCTGTGAAATAATGGTGCACATGAAGAATGGAGATGAGTAGAACTGACACGTGAAGAACGGAGCTAGCGCAAAGCGCAAACTAATCATGTTCTATGTCAGAAATCTTTGTGCATCGCATACTCCCGTCGTGTCCCCAAATTAGATACCCGTCCTTGTGCACAAAATATATAAACAGTCCCCCCGACCTGACACGTGGCGAAAGCAGACGATTTAATGGAAAAAATGTGGCGAAAGTACACAAAATATATAAACACAGTCCCCAACTTGACGCGTGGCGAAAGCAGATGATTTAAGTGAAAAAATGTGGCGAAAGTACACAAAATATATAAACACAGTGCCCCAGTGTCAGTGTCGGTGTGGCGAAAGCAGACGATTCAAGGAAAACAATGTGTCGAATGTAGACCAGAGACGCCCTCGACTTTTTTCTGCAGCCTCTCTAATGCCTACTGCACATGCTGAAGACCTCCTGGCCGATAGTATGGGGTACCTGAACAAGTTATCTCCACTAAACATAAATCGATCCCAGCCTTCCAGAATATTGGTTGCCTCCTTTACTATCTTGAGATTATTAACGGATGTGATTGGCTAGCAAACATTTATACTATGTACATAGTAGCTTCGGCTTGATATCTTTATAGTTTGAAAACTCTGGACTTTCCTGGTATTGCATTACCTCCAGGATCATCCCATCATCTTTATATCTATTCCCACATGTTCCAGGCCGGAGGACGTTAATCGGATTTACATAGGAAGCATCTCTCTTTATCTCCCTCTCTGTGATTGTTTGTTTCATGAGTGCTATCTTAAATGAAATAAACTTACATTCAGATCTCTCTGTCTGTCCATCTGTCTGTCTGAGTTATTACCAGTATCTACATAGCCTACATGTGCTTACATGCATACAGACAGACACCCATACACACTGGGGAACCGCACAGGATCACCCACCACCGTATTTAATTATTTATACAGTATGCCTGTTTATGAAACTCATGAAGCGCATAATTATAAAGCTCGGTTGATGATGACGCAGATGAGGTTAGCGTCCAATCGATCAGAGACCCTTATGGACAGCTCTACATACGCGGGCATATATTATGCCCCCCAACACACACACACACGCTCGCGGCCGTTAGTATTTGCAAGGTATGACACAGACCAGCATCGTTGGGAATGTATTGAAAACATTCCATCACTTTTGATACATTGTTCACAACGTTAAATCTCCCCTATCTACTTTCGGTACATACCGATACGGGACAACTGTACCGGTATACTGTACCTTTTCTAAATCGAACCGGTATTTTCGGTGCATTACCGGTTCGTACTGCCAGTTCTATTCATTACTACCGCCGATGTCACATATTCTGTTTGCTATGCCGATTGTAAGAAATCTTTTGCAGTCTTCCCTAACTTGATGTTCTGTACTGTCTGTCACGACTCCCCCTCAGATGAACTATGAGGAAACATGTATACACACAGAGCTGACACAACAGCACAAATCACTCACACACACAAACCACACACACACACACACACAGACAACACAAATCACACACACACACACACCACACACACACACAGCTAACACAAACAGCACAAATCACACACACACACACACACACACACACAAACACAAATCACACACACACACAAACCACACACACACAGCTAACACAAACAGCACAAATCACACACACACACACACACACACACACAAACAGCACAAATCACACACACACACACGCACAAAGCACACACAGCTGATAATTTATATTGACACAAATCTCTCTCACCTCTCTCACACACAACAGCACAAATCACACACACACACACACACACTCACACACACACACACACACACACACCACACACACACACACACACACCCACACACATAGGGGGACAAATCCATCATTTCGGGTTGTTGTCATTCTATGCACATTCGGGTGCCCTATGTAAATAAATAAATTCCTTGAATTTACCTAATTGATCTTTTTATCTGGTCCCATTTAAATCTGTTAATCACTTAAAGATGTTTGGAAACACCATGTACTTTGAGTTATAATGACTTCAAATTTTTGGGTTCCTTACTTCCTACATCAAATTAGCGGGTTCCTACATTAAATTAGCGTGACAAATTAACGCACCTACTCGCTTTTCAGGAAAGCAAATACTTCTTTTGCCGACTTCATTATGTGCAGTGACTAGTACGGTAGTAGGCTCCTACTGGCGTGAACCGGTGAGCATCGTTCGCAGCAAGTGTGTGTGTGCCATGACTGGCGAAACTTACACACTCATGTGTATAAAGATACACAGAAAAATCAACGGAACCTCGATTTTGGGAAAAATGTTTCTTCCGGTTTAAAACGTCTAAATACCGAATTCTATATGGGATTCAGAGCCCAGAAACTTCGGGTTACCAAGGTGGTAACCCAAAGTTTTACACACACCCGAAATTCGTAACGGTGGCATGTCTATGAACCCGAGATATGGGTTTTGTACACACACACACACACACACACACACACACGCAATGTTATTACTCACCTGTCATTTTGTACACCTGCAGTTTTTCCTTCAGCTCGGTAACGTAGGCCAGGGCGCTGATAAATTCATCGTCTTCGTCATCATCTCTTGCCTCCAATGCATCGTTTTTTCTGCTGGCTTCTGTAATGATTCCAATGCCAAACTCTTCCTTGATCAAAGTACTACTACTACTAGTGTTGGTACCATGACAGCTGGTTTATCTGTCGTCACATTTAGCATTCAGTCCAGCAGGCATGTCAATCCCTTCGTTCCTAGCAACTAATCTGCACTTAACTCTTTCACGGCCAATGTCACATTGCTCTTTTTACCACCACAATGGTTTAACACCCATGTCACTAAAGCCAGTCAAGGCATCAAATCAGGGCATGTTATCCAAAGACCCTATTTTCTTCATTTTGGGAGGTATGGACAGGCCCCTTTTCTGTATTCGGTATACACAGAAAAATCAACGGAACCTCGATTTTGGGAAAAACGTTTCTTCCGGTTTAAAACGTCTAAATACCGAATTCTATATGGGATTCAGAGCCCAGAAACTTCGGGTTACCAAGGTGGTAACCCAAAGTTTATGTCACACTCACAGAGGAAGTAGCAATATTGCAGATTTTTTTTCTGTACCCATTTAAGTTTAATGGTATTTTTTGGCTGAAAAATGTCTGGCAACAAAAGGGTTAAGCAGCAGATAAAAATCCCTACCGGAGGATCCACATTTTGTGGCATTGCATCTCAAGACTCGTACAAACAAAATCAAATCAGTGTACATGAATAAATTCAAATTTCACAATCATTGTTAACTTGTAAAAGACAACACAGAATAATGTTGTCTTTTTTTTCCTTAATTAAAGGTAAAGGAACGCCTAAAGTTCGGAACAAACCCACAAGGTCAAAACACTTAATAAATTAAAGCAAAGTTATGTTCAGGTAAGGACTTTGATTCTTTGAAGGGAATGTTTTGCTCACATTATGATATGCATCACTTCTCTTATATATATATGCATCACTTCTCTTAACCTATTTCAGTATTTGAGTCAAATGTAATGAGTTGAATATACCGGACTACTGGAAATCTCACATTTTTCCTTGCAGAATAGGAGAATGGATGAATTTTAAGGATTCAATTAAAAAAAAATCAATTTCAGGTAAAAGGACAGCATAAGATTAAGAAATTATTTATTTTAAAAATAATGATTGGCACTTTGACCGGTTTGGTCAAGGCAAATTTGGGTATATATCACTGACACTGGTGCAGAGTGGCACAGTGGTAGCGCGTTCGCTTCGTGGAAAGTTAGCCCGAGTTCAAACCTGGGTACAGGGGATTTTTCCTCTCACTTTACACTAGGGGTTACGGTCTGAACGTGGAGTCTTTCGGATGAGACGATAAACCGAGGTCCTGTGTGCCCATGCACTTAGCATACGCTAAACCCAGTGGCAACAAAAAAGTTGTCATTTGGTCAAAATTTACGCCCCACCCCCCTTTCCTTCCTGTAACTAGTGTAAGTTCCTCATCAGTCACACAAAAATAGCATGCAATTTTTTTTATATAAATTGTGTGGCGCGCCTCTGGCTGCAACACGCTCTCCAGGTGGGAGCAACCCGAATGTGACAATAAAGTACCTAATACCTGACAGGATTTGAAAACAGGATTTTTGCATACTAACTTGTGACGGTGCTATAGCCGATGAGGTTTAACCGAGGCGTGGTCACCGCTACAGCTATCTGTATTAATACAAAATCGGGACTTTACTGGTTTCGTACTGCCTCCAGGCATTGCCTCCAGTATTGTTCCCACCATATTTGTATTTACAAATGTCCCATATGTGTCTGATTCAGACCAAGAGGACGTAAAACTCCATTTTCGTCGAGGATTTGAAAACATGGTGTAAGAATCATCCCCCTCAACATACCAGAGTCCGTCTTGTCATGCAGCATCTGAAGCAGTTGGTCCCGGCGCTGTTTGAGTTCCCGTATCCTCTGCAGCTGCTGCTGGTGCTCACGGCTTCGGGACTTGGCTTCGGCTTCTTTCTTCGCAAGGCTGGCGGCTTCCGATTCCAGAGCACTCAGAGCTGACAACGATCCCAACACTGGCACGAAATAAAGAATTTGTGTCAGAGTGAGAAAAAAAAAAGAGTGCATTTTAATGCCTTAAATCCGAAGGATTTTTTCCCCAACTGACGTCAGGTATCAAGTTGATAATCAACCCATTTACACCTGGGTGGAGTGAGGAACAGAACACTGGTTAGACCTGATTGACTAGGCCCTATATCTTAATGTGCGCAGAGAGAGAAAATGGAGTTTTACATCCTCTTGGTCTGAATCAGACATATGGGACATTTGTAAAATACAAATATGGTTGGAACAATACTGGAGGCAATGCCCGGAGGCAGTACGAAACCAGTAAAGTCCCGATTTAAAAAAATTAATTAATACAGATAGCTGTAGCGGTAACCACGCCTCGGTTAATCCTCATCGGCTATGGCACCGCCACAAGGTTAGGTTAGGTTACTAATACTAGGGACTAAAAACATAGCCGTTAGGCTTTCAAGCGTCCCATCATTAATAAGATTTTTAACGTACAAGGTTTTATGGTTATTAGATTGGGGTGATTAATGTGCGCAGAACCCTTCTCAGTTTTATTTATATCATCAGAATCTTCAAATCGATGAAGGCGGATGATCAATGGAAGAAGAAGAAGAAGAGAGAGTGTGTGTGTGTGTGTGTGTGTGTCTGTGTCTGTGTGTGTGTGTTCCTTTCAGTGAGTTTCAGTTCTTACAGCACCAAAATAATGCAATATTTATACTTACTGTTTAATACTTTTGTCCGAAAACGCCCTCAGTTATTGTGACGTAAATTCAATGAAGAGGAATCGGGCCAAGATCTGTGTTAACTCAACTCTCACTTCGTGAGTTTTTTCTTCACTCAGCTTGGCGCCATTTTGTTTGCATTTGCGTGAAAGTTTTATGAATAGTCTCCCTTTATTGTTTTACTTTCGTTTCTAAAATAGCCGAACATAAGCTGTTGTTGCCTACCAGTCCCCCCAACGACCACGGAGATCAAGGGACTAAAGGAAGGAATATGCCATTTACCCTTTCGGAGCCACTGAGGAACTTTTACAAATGCTTCATGTCTGTCTTTTTCTTTTTCTCTTTTCAGTCTTTGTTTTCAGTTTTTTGTTCTCATCACATCCCATGAAAATATTAGGAAATTTGCAAATCTCCTGGTTTTGTAAATTTTCTGTAACATAATACATTTTGCTCATATATGCCAATCCGTGAAACTGCCCATTTCATGAAATGAGCAAAATGGTTTGCCAAGTTCGTGAAAGAAATCAAATTAAATAACAATACCAAAAAAAATAGCAATACTAAAAAAGTTGGCTGAAATTAAATTAGGCCCTATAACTGACTGATAAAACAAAACCCTTCGCTATGTCTCTTTCGATACAGTTAGCTACAGAGTGGTGTAATGGTGAGCTCAATGTGAAGTGGTGTTTGTGCACACATGATCACACGAATTACGCACCACGCACGAAGAAACCAATGCACATAATTATGCATCCACGTATGCACACACATACAGACACACAAATGCACACACGAGCGGGCACACACTCAAAGGCAAAACAAAGCCACATTTGCACACAGATGGATACACAAGCAAGCAAGCGCACACACACATACACTCATGCCTTCATGCACACATATATATAGGCCTACATTCGCAGTTTTGCGTGCGTGCACATGAGCGTGTATGCGTATTAGGTATTAGGTATTAGGTACTTTATAGTCACAGAGGCGTCTCTGTGAAATTCAGGTTGCTCCCACCTGGAGAGCGCGTATGCGCGTGTGTGTGTGTGAGTATGCGTGTGTATGTTTCCTATGGTTGTGATTGCATGTAAGTGTACGTGTCTGTGTGCGCGTCTGTATGTGTGTGTGTGCGCGCGCGCAAGTGTGTGTATGTGTTTGTGCTTGCATGCATATAGGCCTTAATAACGGAAATAATTAAGGCCAGTAATTAGTCAAGGTGTGTGGGAGTGATCTTGCCTAATTCAATCGGTCAAACAGGGGACGTCACTCTACCATCAGCTCTTGTAGCCTATCCGGACTCGTGTGTTTGAGCAGACATACAGTACTTAGAACACCCTTCGTCATTCTAAAAGTTTATACGAGAATTCTGATCGCTTCTCGGCCTTTTGGCTAAGACAGTGATTCAGGAACATAAATTTTTGTTTATACCGTGGTTTGTTTGTTCAGCCCGTCGTACATGGCGAAAGACGATACGCGACGTTAAACTGAACTTCCATCCATCTAAAAGTTTATGTCATTTATATTTTTACGTCACATTTTGCAAGTTTGATCAGTTTGTAGCCACTGGCCACCCCTAATTTGTCTTTTAAAAAAATGTTCGCTGACTTGAGTAGCAAGAAGGCAAACAGTAAAGCGAGAGTGAGAGTTGTACGGTTTAGCATCTCCTCTCCTCTCCTCTCCATTTTAATATTTGCTCAACCCAACGTCTATGGAGGCATACCAGCTAGTTTGCTCCGTGTTGTGTGTCGTTTATATAAAAACAACCTTCTAGGCTGTGCCATTCTTGAATTGATCTGATTTGTTTGTAGGCCTACACAATTCTCTCTACCAGTGTTCTGTGTGGGTGAGGGTACATAAAGATAGCAAATCTGACACACTTTTGTTTTACAGGATGTTGTTGAGTTTGCTTCCCTTTGCATATCATTCACGCAGTGCTAGGTGGGGGACTAATTTATAAAGCACCCCCCCCCCCCCCCCCCCACCCCGTTGTCTCTCTCTCTCTCTTTTTCACTCTGGTGTGTGGGTGTGCGTGTATGCATATGTATGTACGTGTGTGTGCATGTGTGGTGGTGCGCGTCTGTGTGTTTGTGTTTGTACGTGTATTTGTGTATGTATGTGCAAGTGCGCGTGAATGTGTGTGTGTGCGTTCACGTGCGTGCGTGCGTGTGTGCTCGTGCTTGTACCCGGCTGCGCGCGGGGAATGTGTGCTCCATTTTACCGCAGGTTGACCCCAAAGCACAACGATCATCACTATCACCACACGAACGACGCAACCCCCTTCCAACGACCCTTCC
>JAGGCT020002393.1:0-20000 GCA_017654935.2 Phymorhynchus buccinoides | reverse complement strand
ATGCATAGCATACATGTATAGTAACGTGCATTTTGCTTTAACACACGCAGGCACACGCGCGCACACTCATGCACGCACGCACGCACGCACGCATAGGCTTGCACGCGCACACGCACGCACGCACACGCACACGCACACACACACACACACACACACACACACACACACACACACAGCGAAAGACATCAGCAGGGTGTAGAAGGTACAGAAATGGGCTGCCTGTTGGGCAATGACATCCAGTGTTGAGAACATGTTCACCCAGCTGCACTGGACTCCACTCACCGACACCCACCCCTCACTGGGTTTTTGAGGGCACCCAGTCAGGCTATAGTTGTGTCAAATCAGGCGTACCACAGGAATCAGTGCTGGGCCCGTGGCTATGTCTGGCATATATAAACGACTTGCCAGAAAAAACTATATTCACATACACAGCTCTTTGCTAACCACACAGCAGTCTACAGGATCATCTGCTCAGGGGAAGACCATGTCCACTTACAGAAAGACCTCTAACACCTTGAGGAATGGGAAAAGAAGTGGGACATGCAGTTTCACCCTGGGAAATGCCAGACTCTGCCTATCACATGCAGCAAAAAGCCCTTGTACCACCCGTACCACATACATGGACACACCTTGGAAGCTGGACACTGTTCAAATGGCCAAATACCTGGGTGTCACCCTACAAGCAACTGGCAGCTGGGATGTTCATGTGAACACTGTTATGGTAAATGCCAGCCAGACACTCTGCTTTTTACGAAGGAACCTGACGATAGCCTCCACTGAACTGCGAGGGAAAGCCTACATGGCATTTGTCAGACCTCTCCTTGAGTATGCAAGCACGGTCTGGGACCCCTTCACTCAGAAGAGTACAGACAAGGTGGAAGCAATCCAACGCAGGGCTGCCAGATTTGTTTTAAATAGATATCACAGGACAACCAGCGTTACCGACATGCTACAGAGGCTCCGCTGGAATTTACTGCAGCAATGCCGACAGACCACCCGACTCACCATGCTATATAAAATACTAAATGGCATGGTGAGTGTGAATAGGAGCATGGTCATACCTCAGCCAGAGCGGCAACGTAGAGGTAATTCGCAACAGCTCCTCACCCCTCAGTGTCGGACGCAGTACCGTCAAAGCTCCTTCTTTGAACACACAGGGAGTGGAACGACCTGCCAGCATCAGCAGTGGAGGCCAGACCTCCAGACAGTTTCGCAGCCACAGTCTGGAAGTTCCTCAACGGACACCCGGTACCCACCTGCTGCACATGCCGCGGCTGGTGGCTCTGGGGTCATCAGTCTAAAATCCAAAAAGCTCTTTTTTCCCCCAGCATTTCACCATCAAGTTAGGCTTTTTCCTTTTATCTATCAGGCCTCCGGGCCCCACGAGAAGAGACTCATGGAGGGGGTGGGATCGTCCATCCCCCCGTATGGACGGGGCATCCACACACTGCCCTGTATCTGGAAGTCATATAGGCGGGCACGATGTGGCCCACTGACTGGCTGATCTCGCGCACTGCTCTGAATGGTGTTCGGTTGATACACAAAGCGACTATGTCTCCATCTTGTTCTGTGTGTCAATCTGAATATCATTTTTTTTCTCCTTCAGGAAAACATAGCAACGTTTATCAACGTTGTGATATTGTTGCTATAATATTACGCCACTATTTCACTGAATTTCATGATGATGGCTCGATTGTCTACCATATATGTGGGGGTGTTACTGAAATGTAAAATCTTTGATTGTAGTGATGTGTGATATGACAATTTGGTGTGCCATGGGTCAGTTGGATGAGGTGCATAATTATGTGAACCGCACCATTGTAAGTGGATTAGCTGAGGTGTTGTGTGTAGACATTCAGAGCAGCATTACCTGGGTGGTGTGATGTTGGCTGCCGACTGCTGTATCAATATGATGCATTACATTGTTGTAATGTTGTTGTTGTGGTAAGGTATGTTGTAGTTAAAACAAAAATGACCTTTGTGACTTGTGTGTTGTAGTTTGAATGGCTGGCGTGTGTTGTAGTGGCAATGTAGTGCTGTTGTTAGAAATGGTTTTTATTGTGTTGTGATGACATGTGATTAAGTAGAAAATTGGCTGAACATTGTGTGTTGTAGTGACATGTCGTGTTATAGGTTGAATGGCTTGTTCGTATCGTAGTGATATGTTGTGTTGTATATGTTACAGTAAATTTACAAAACCAGGAAATTTGCAAATTTCCTAAAATTTTCAGGGAATTTGCAAATTTCCTGTTTCACTCAGGGATTTTGCAAATGTCCTAAAAAAAATCATGAAATTTGCAAAGTTCCTGATTTGGAGGTCCAGGATATTTGCAAATTTATTGAAATAACCATTTGAGACAATCAATTGCTATGTAAGCCAAGAAATTAAAAAATGTACTGAATTAGTGTGTGTGTGTGTGTGTGTGTGTGTGTGTGTGTGTGTGTGTGTGTGTGTGTGTGTGTGTGTGTGAAGAAAGCAGAGAGAGAAGTACAGGACAGAGAAGCTGTAAAGCGTTTTGTCAGGCATTTGCTCAACCCAGAACAATGACATTTCACAAATATGGGAATAGACATTGTGAGAAGGAGAGAATCAATGAGAGAGACAATGAGAGAGACAACAGAGACTTCAGTAAAACCGCAAAAATGAGAGTGAAAGAAAGAGATGCAGCGACAGAGAGACACTGAGAGACAGATATAGACACACCAAAAGAGAGATAGAGACACACATAGAGATATAAAAAAAAGAATACGAATATGAATGTTCTTATTGAGGGTAAAACAGATAAGCTGGGTAGCTTTTTTACACTATTGCCCTCAAGGAAATAAACAACAATGAATGAAAATGATGAACAGGAAAATAACACAACAAAAAACTGGCAACAATAGTGACAAAAATATACAAAGTAATATATTACAACAAGGCAAAGATGGACACACGACAGCAATTCAAGATTTAAGACCCCCCACCCAACAACAAAAAACACACAAAAACAACAACACCTCCCAGTCTCCACCTACCCCACCCGCACTCACACCCACAAACACCCACCCACATAAAAAATCTAAAGAGGTAGAGACAGACACAATGAGAGAGACAGAAACAATGAGAGAGACAGTAAGAGAGACAGAAACAAGGACAAAGATTTAAATGAATAGGCCATTGGCCCATGTCACTGGGGATGGTCATAAAAGTGGGCTAATTATCATTGATTTCAAAGTACATGCACATGCACAAATGGCTGGCAAACAATGAATCAAACAGTCTCGCGCATTTGATACATATGGATACAGGATTCACTCAAGCATATTCAAATAACGTTCTTTGAATGCCTTATCTAAATACACAGCCAAACGTAAAACCACAGATTTGTTTTCGCATACTAATAATAAAGTCAGTCTAAAGAGAGATGGAGTATTATAATAATTAGCAGGGATATATTGTTGCCTTAGGTTATCATACATGGGACATCGTGACACGAAATGGACCTCTGTTTCTCTTTGGGACTCACAAAATGGACATGCTAAGTCTTCTTCTCTTACATTGATTCTGAAACGTAATTTGTGAATATTAAGTTGTGACGCACCGAGTCGAAACCGTATAAGACTGATTCTCGCTTGAATGTATTTCAGATCCAACAAGTATTGTGAAAGTATGAGGTCATTTTTGAAAGTGCAGTAAAAGGAGAAACGTTCACTATCATGAAGTGGAGAACACCGTTGTTCTTTAAATTCATTTACTAGTCTTAAACGTAAGAGTGCAAGAAAATCCTTTACATTTCCAACTCCCTGATTGTCCCAGACTTCTTGAAAACCATATTTATGAAGCATAAAACAGACAGGTGTGGCCCACGTGTTTCTATTCTGGTGATGCAGGAAAAGTTATAAGCTTTTAAAGGTAGTCTGTATTCTGGCATCTCAGTAACTTTCAACCAACATTTAACTGATCTTATATATAAATTAATGTATAAAGGAAAACGTCCAAGCTCACAGTATACCATTGCATTGGGCGTTCTCATACATTTAAAAATCTTTTCAATGCAAATAAATGCACTTTCTCTAAGATGTCAACGTTTGTAATAATACCCCAGATTTCAGCACCATAACTTAACATCGGTTGTATTTGTGCATCAATATTTTTGAAAAAAAACCTTGAAGATCTTTCACCAATCGAATTTAACAATCTGAAAATATTAATTACCCCCCTTCTTGCACGACTAGCCATGTCATGTAAAGTATGGGAAAATGATGATCTGGTTGACAAAATAATACCTAAAATATTTATACATATTTACAACATTGCCGACCCATGGCGCTGACATCCATCCCGTTCAAGTGTGCGGAGAGGCTTATTCTGAAGAAGCTGAAGGCAGAAACACAGGCCCACCAGGACCCGCTTCAGTTCGCATATGTTAAGAACAGGAACACTGAAGACGCCATCCTGACCCTCCTGCACAGTCTTCTTGCACACTTGGACAAGCCAGGCGCTCACGCTAGGATCCTGTTTGTGAACACTATTCAGCCCCATCTGTTGGTGGAGAAACTGCTGTCATACCAGGTCAATCCAGTTCTCATGTGCTGGATCTTCAGTTTTCTGACCCAAAGGACTCAGCAAGTTCGAGTTGGCCGCATGCTGTCAGACGTTGTGACCACCAACACTGGAGCCCCACAGGGGTGTGTACTGTCCCCTGCTCTCTTCACTATCTACACAGCGGACTGCAGGAGTGAGGGAGACAGTGAGCTTCTCATCAAGTTCGCGGACGACGCATCCCTGTCGGGCCTCATCCAGAAAGACGACACATCCTACCGGAGAGCTGTTGATGAGCTGGTGTCCTGGTGCGACAAAAACTTCCTTCACCTCAACATCTCCAAAACCAAAGAACTGATCGTGGACTTCAGGAAGTCATCAGAGAGCGTAGATCCCCTCGTCATCTGTGGACATCGTTGAGTCTTATGAATACCTCGGCTCCACCATCGACGACAAGTTAGACTGGTCACAGAACATCATGCCCGCGCGTGTGTGTGTCACTGTGTGTGTGTGCATGTGTGTAGGTAAGTGTGTGTATGTGCGCACGCGCATGTGTGTGTACATGTGTGTGTGTGAAGAGAGAGAGAGAGAGAGAGAGAGAGAGAGAGAGAGAGAGAGAGAGAGAGAGAGAGAGAGAGAGAGAGAGAGAGAGAGAGAGAGAGAGAGAGAGAGAGAGAGAGAGAGAGAGAGAGAGAGACAGATGGAAGATAATTACTAGTCAGGGTGTACTTGGCAATGATTTTATCACTGAATATTGTACACATACTGTATATGTTTTAATGTTGTAACAACATATTTATACTTTATTTACTTATTTAATTTTGTTGTTTTACCCTCAAATATCCAATTTTATAACTGCGCGCGCGTATGCAGGTGTGTGTGTGTGTGTGTGTGTGTGTGTGTGTGTGTGTGTGTGTGTGTGTGTGTGTGTGTGTGTGTGTACGCGCGCTGCGCGTGCGTGCATATGTGTGTATGAGTGTGTGTGCTTGCGTGTGTGTGTTTGGGTGTGTCTGCGATGTCTATGTGTGTGTCTGTATCTGTGTGTTCTAATTTAAATTGAATTGTTTTTAATGTTTTAGAAATTTGTCTTTAAGTTTAAACTGTAAAAATGTTGGTTCTTTGATTGGCTGTTAGGTGGACGGTGTTGTGGGGGGGGGTGGGGGGTGGGGGTGGTGCGCGCGCGTGTGTGTGTGATGGGCATGTTATATTGTGACTGGCCTTTCACTGTGTTGCCGTGGTGTGTGTGTGTGTGGGGGGGGGGGGGGGTGTTCACGTGTGCGGTCTCCTTAATGTATTTATTGTATTGCATTGTATTTTGTATTCTTTTATGTTGACTGGAAGACAAACTTCCTTGTTTTAAATGGGGACAATAAATAATTGATTGATTGATTGATTGACATTTACTTTAGTTTGTCCGTAGAACCAATTTTCTGTTGCTGATAAATGCCCACCATTCCTAAACACTACAATATTAGATATATCAAGATTCACAGGCAGTCCAAGTCTGTCGACGTCTCATGCAAAACATTCAACTGATTTTGTAACCCAGGTTACCCTATGACAGAGTCTGATATCAAGATTATATCATCTGCGAACATCAGGATAAGTAATTCCAATAGATCAGGTATCAACTGAAGACCATGTTTTCCCTTATTGATAATATCACAAGCTAACTCATTAATGAAGAGTGAAAATAGCACCGGGCTGCATATTTCACCTTGCTTAAGTCCTAAGGGGCACATAAAAGCACCACTTAGCTCACCACCTGCTCTCACCCTTGCTTTAACAACTTTATAAATACTAGTAATAGCATTATACATTCTTCCCCTTATACCCCTTTTCTTCAAGACATTCAATAAATTTGTATGCACAATCGAATCAAAGGCTTTACGAAAATCTATAAAACCAACATATAACCTTTTATGATAGGACAATTGCTTTTGTACTAATGCAAAAAGCGTAAACATAATTATAGTCATTGTACTGTATTTCTTTCTAAAACCAGCCTGACTTTCGTTTATAACATTATTTTCCTCAATCCATTTACTAAGTCTTTGATTCAGAATGTGACTATAAAGTTTACTGCAAATATTGAGAAGAGAGATCCCTCTATAGTTATCAGGATAATTTTTGTCGCCCTTCTTATGAAATCAGGGGTTGAATAATAGATTCAGACCACTGAGCTGGGTACGTACCGGAAGAGAACAGTTTGTTAAATAGAAGGAGCACAAAAGGCACAATAACAAGAGCTGCATGCTTCAAAACTTCACCTATGATGCGATCAGGACCTGCCGCTTTACCATTTTTAAGAGCACGAATTGCGGCATAAACCTCACCCTCTGTGATATCAGCTTCCAGAGCATCGGTATTACATTGTTCCTGTTCACCACCGTGATCGATTTAGAGAGAGAGAGAGAGAGAGAGAGAGAGAGAGAGAGAGAGAGAGAGAGAGAGAGAGAGAGAGAGAGAGAGAGAGAGAGAGAGAGAGAGAGAGAGAGGCACAGACATACAAGACAACAAAAACAGAAACACACAGTATGCTTGTAAGACAATGACGTACGTGCGCGTGCACAACATCTGGGTGCGTGCTTGCACATCCATTACGCATGCATGTTAGGTGTATGTACGTGTGTGCGCGCACGTCTATATGCGTGCATGCGTGTATATGTGCGGTCGTGCTTGTATATGTGGACAGAGATGCGCATGCGCGTGAATGTGTGCGTGGGTGTAGTCCCCACCACTCTCTCTCTCTCTCTCTCTCTCTCTCTCTCTCTCTCTCTCTCTCTCTCTCTCTCTCTCTCTCTCTCTCTCTCTCTCTCTCTTTTCATGCCATTGTTTAGATGAAAATATCAATAATTAGTTTTTTCAACCATGATTGAAAACAAAGTCAGAAAACAACCCGACTTTATTGATAAAGGGTTCAATAGTTTCTTAATTAGAACGAATTTCTTAATTATGTGTGTTCAGCCCATGTGTGTGCATGTTTGTGTGTGCGTAAGTACCTGTGTGCGTGCATAATGTATTTATTCGTGTGTCACGTGTGTGTGTGTGTGCGCGTGCGTGTGCGCGCGCGCGCGCATGTGTATGTATGTGTGTGTGGAGGGGGGGGGCGGAGAGGGGGGGGGGGGGGGGCGGAGAGGGGGGTCAACAAAAAGCTCTGGTACATGTATATAAAACATGATTTTTTTAATCAAGGAGATTTGTGTGTTTTTTACAGACGATTCGATATCAGTCAGTCTTCAATTAATTCCCGTATAAAAATATAAATAGTGAGGCAAGGAGAGATGATAACAGTCTTTTTTTTCTTTGTGGCGGTACCGTAGCCGATGAGGTTTAACCGATGCGTGGTTACTGCTACACTTATCTGTATTGCTAAAAATTCGGGACTTTACTGGTGTTGCACTGCCTCCGGCCTGCCTATTTACAAATGTCCCATATGCGTCTGTTCCAGACCGAGAGGACGTAAAACACCATTTTTCATTCTTCGATGATAATAGTGAAGTAAGGAAAGGTAACTCTCTCTGTAATTAACTCCCTTCACCAAAGTTATTTTCGGCACCTATTCGCCTAGCAAAGTATAAGCAACAGCCACATTGAGACAGTGCCAGGTTCATCCTAAAAAAAAAAGGATGACCCAGCTCTGCCTAAATGATGATTTGGTGAAGGGAGTTAATTACAGAGAGAGAGAGTTACCTTTCTTTACTTCACTATTATCATCTCTCCTTGCCTGACTTTCTATCTTTAAAAAAACCCTAAACGTTGGACTTTACACGTTGGACTGTAGAGGGGAAGTATTGTTTTTATTTTGATCTTGATGTGTGTTTTTTTGCTCCTTCTGTTGCCTACTTTTTGCTCCTTTTGCTATATTTGATGTTTGCTGTTTAATTGTTTGTCTGTGTTGATAAAGGCGCATTCGCCGAAATATCCAGTAGTTTTGTTTTGTCTCTTGTGAATAAAATAACGTCACTTTGCACTTGTCGTGTAGTTGTTTGTTTGCTGTATGTATCTATCTTTGTTTACCCAACTTCTATCGAGGCATACCAGTTTGTTTGTGTGCTGTGTGTTGTTTAAGTGTTACATCATTCAAGACTTGAAGGCGATGCTATTCTTGAATACAATTATGTTGATTTATTTGTGCACAAATTCTCTCCACCACTGTTGTTGTGTACTGTGTGGGTGGTGGTCATAGTCCTGGGTCATCCTTTTTTTGAGGATGAACCTGGCACTGTCTTAATGTGGCTGTTGCTTATTCTTTGCTAGGCGAATTGGTGCCAAAAATAACTTTGATGAAGGGAGTTAGTTACAGAGAGAGTTACCTTTCCTTGATTCACTATAATTCCCGTATAGTTAGAGGCTTTCTCAGTCAAGTAATTCCCATGATATATGAAATAGTTTTAAAATCTGAAGGATGCTACCTTGGATAAGAATATATTGCTTTTGACAAGAACTCAAATTAAACGAGGCCTGGAATTAATTACCTTTTCAAAATTTTCTATAGTTTATAGATTCATATGTGTCTAATCGAATATTTCTCAGTTTATGGGATAGACATGTACATCGAGGGTCCAGTGCTAGAAGGTATGATCTCCATAACATACCCAAAGATACAGTCAGCCTTCTCTGATCCTTTTGCAGGGCCGGATCTGGTATACATTAGAGGGGGTGGGTGGGTGCAAACAAGGGCCAGAGATAGATCTGCATTGTTAAAAATTCGGGACTTTCT
This sequence comes from Phymorhynchus buccinoides, assembly GCA_017654935.2. Taxonomy (NCBI): domain Eukaryota; kingdom Metazoa; phylum Mollusca; class Gastropoda; order Neogastropoda; family Raphitomidae; genus Phymorhynchus; species Phymorhynchus buccinoides. The sequence continues at coordinate 10,752 of JAGGCT020002393.1, read as the reverse complement.
TGGTGTTGCACTGCCTCCGGGCATTGCCTCCAGGATCGTTCCCACCATCTTTATATCTACTAATGTCCCATATATGTGTCTGTTCCAGACCGGAGGACGTTAAGCAGAATTTCATTAAAACAAGGTCGTCTGGGGGCCGGCGTAGGCCCCCCAGTGGGGGGTCCAGGGGGGGGGGGTGTTCCAGTGGGGGGTCCAAGCAAAGCCCCCTGAAACTGAAGCTTTTTTTAGAAAATAAAATGCAAACAAAACCCTTTGTATTGCACCTAAGAACACTTAAACAGTAATAATGACTTCTTTCTCAATCTCTCTCTGTCACCCTCTCTCTTTTTTGTGTTTTGTTTTCTTTTGTTTTTTTGGTTTTTATGGCGGGAAGGGGGGGGGGTACGGACCCCAGGTAACCCCCCCAACCCCCGTGGATCCGGCCCTGCTTTTGTGAAAGTGCGTTTTGGTATTTGACGGTGACGACTGGCATCTTCTGGCGTTAACGTTGCCTTCAATAAAGGGACGAAACAGGACACATATTTAGAGAGTTGTGGCCCAGAGGTTTTAGTCAGGTTAGGCGGCTTACAAGTGATACTTTATGTGTTGAAGATTGCAGATGCCTTTTACGAAATACAATCTTTGAAACGTAGGAAAGTAAAACTTTTGGTGAAGGAAGAAGGGTAAGGCAATTATGTAATTAAAGAGACAACTTCAGTCATGGCTACTTACATTACAGCACACCACCCATTAGCCTACTGAGCACATTTGAAAGTGATAGGCAAATATGGGAACAGGGATGTCAGTCGACTGGAGTTTACCTCATAGAAACACAATAATCATTTCCTTTGTTATATGTACAGCTTGTCTTTCTTAGTTTTGTTTTTACCCCTGCATCTCAGATGAATGATCATCGCGCCTCATAGATACCTAATGGAAACGACGACAGCAACAATTCTACAGCTTTACAATATCACTTTTGAAAACATGAAACACGACGCTCATTTTGTCACCAACCACACAAATCAGACAGCTACATCACCCCATGAAAAGTTCGTACCTTGCAACAATCCTCGGAATATCCTTCACTCACATGTGACGGAAATGGTTGAGCTCGCGTTGTATGCTGGGATATTTCCTGTCCTCGTGATCTATGGCGTCATCAGCAACGTCATCAACATGGCGGTCTTTGCACGCCAGGGACTGTCAGATCGAATTAACCTGTGTTTGTTCTGGTAAGATTTCGTTTATGTGAAATTGTATCCTTCAACAAGAATATGTATTCATATTTCTCTTTCTGTATACCCTCTCATAATTAAAATAATTTTCACATTTTGCTATTACATCAATGGTCATTTAATCCTTAGTGCGTAATCAATCATTCTCATAGATTTTTTGTTGTCGTTGTATTGTTTGTTTGTTTGTTTGTTTGTTGTTTTTGTCTTTGTTTTGCGTTTAGTATGTGTGTGTTTATATTATGCTGTTCTTGATGTGTCTGTTAGTTTCGTGTGTATGTTTTTGCTTGCGCATCGTTGTATATGGGTCAATGGCCAAAGTACATTAAACGTCTGAAGCCTGAAGCCTCTCATACTTAAAAAAATCCAGCCAAAGGAAGAAATCTGTACGAATGTTTGCTTTGGGGTAGGGTAGGCCTACAACGCAAAATGACACTTCCTTGTGGAGTTCCTTGGCATTGTCATTTGAACATGGGGATATTGTAACTCAGATTGGGTCTACTTTTCATTCTAATATTTTTCGTTAGTGGGGATAATTTATTGATAAAATTTATTTTAAAAAAAGACTAAAGTAGTAATGTTTTCTTGGGGCATAAGGCACCGTGTGATAGAAGGGAAAAAACCCAGTAGATATTTATTTGGCTTTAATTTGGATTGTACATAAAAAGAATGTGCGTATTTTTTAAATTATTTTTAGAGGAGTTAAATCTTCTTTGCTATAGTATTACAAATACACATGCTCAGATTCCCTTGTTTTTAACACGACTGCTGTGTATTAGCGCTTTCAGTCTTTCTTAAACGAAAATCAACAAAACGAAACACAAAAACAGTTGACAGAACCATGCTCTCCTGCCCCCTACTCCCACGGCTAATTATAAACCACTTTATAGAATAGCAATCTTCACAGTAATATCACAAAGATCTCTGTACACGTTAACATTATTCACAAAATATCTCTACTTCCTGTGTTGCCATGGCAACACTGTTTTAGGCCACTCATAAAGGTTAACATTATTCACAAAATATCTATTTCTTCGTGGCAACACAGTGTAAGACCACTCATAATAATTATGACTTACAACTCACTGTGTTGCCATGGGGAAATATAGATATTTTGTGAATATTGTTAACGTGTACCGAGACCTTTAGTCCTTTCAACGCCAGCCATTTTTTGGATTAATTTTTTACATCAAATTTACCTGGGAATAGAAAAGATTCCTTTTGGGCATGTATAAGATTAGGCCTATGCCATAATCTCCTAACATTAAGAAGAAAAAGTCATGGGATAACAGACCCTGATTAAATGCGTGTTAGTGACATGGGTGTTAAATCAATATGGCGCCGAGCGGTTACACTAGGTGGTTAAACATGCACGGTAAAGCGACAAGGTATGACTTTAAAAAATAAGACTGAAAGCCAGCTCACATTCATATTGTGAATATAACACCAAGTCCATGCAATCAAAAGCTGCGGAATGAGAGCTTACTGGATGTATTATTCTTTAAAAGAAAGGCAAAATTCCATTTTCACAATGATTTGTTTTCGAAAGGCAGCTAGGGCACTGGATGCCTTGCTGTCTCAGGATTCTTTCGTTTGCCATAGTCTGTATCAAGGACAGGGGGAAAAGGCGGACCTTCAGCCATCACAGGAGAGGTCTTTCGTTGTGGCTCACAGCATTGATCGCCATGGGCACGGCCTCTTTTGGGGAAAAGGATTAAAAACAGACGTCAGTGTAAAAGGGCAGGCACTGTGACATTTCGTTTGAATTCCGGCGAAAAGACATACACACTAGAGCATGAAAACACCAAACCAAGCAGCTTCGCGGCAGCATTTTCATCTCCAATGACCTTGACCTTTCACCAATAACCTTCATGTTCGAACTTGGCTTAGCTACCCATTTGCATGCAAAATACGAGGGTCCTAACTATATAGGCAGCTCTGTTCAAACGCTATCGTGTTAACATAGACAGATAGTCAGCCAGCCAACCAGGAACAGAAACAAACACTTCTGGAACTAGAACGTGAAAACACTAGATCAAACAGCCGCATGGCAGCATTTTCAACTCCAATGACCTTGACTTTCAGTGACCAATGACCTTCATCTTCGAACTTGGACTAAATATCCTAACTACCTACCCGCTTGTAATCCCATTTTTGGGGGCCTATGTCCCTCCGCTCAAACGCTATCGTAGCAACATAAATACATAGTCAGCCAGTCAGCCAGCCAGGAACAGACAAACAGCTCTGAAAACATAAACCAGAATTGTTTGACGGGTTGTTTAGACGTTTATATCTTCATATTGATCAAAGTTAACAGAGGCGATTCCTCACCATAATAGGTCTTCGACATTATACTACCCCTACCAATACCACTTAGACATTTCATCCATGAATCATTGTTTCGGCCTTTTAGTAACAAATACACCAGAGTTTGGAGTTGTAGTAATTCCATCGTGCCTCAAGAAGAATTAGTTTGACAACCAAGCTCCGCATCTTAAACTCCAATGTCAAATCAGTGCTACTGTATCAATACGAAAGACGGAGGACAATGAAGTCAACTATGTAGAAGATCCAGACTTCATGCACACATACATGTCTGAGGCGCATCTACAAGATCAGATGGCCTGAAAAGATCAGGAACGAGGATCTGTGGCAGAGAGCGGGACAGGAACCAATGGCCAAGCAGATTATGCGGAGGAAGTGGGGCTGGATTGGACACACCCTCAAGAAGCCAGCATCCAGCACTACACGCCTGGAGCCCACAGGGGAAGAGGAAGAGAGGCCGACCTCGCAACGGCTGGAGGCAGGGAACTCTGGCAGAAGAGGAGAGGCACGGAACCAGTTGGAACAGCATTGAGCGAGCTGCCCATAACAGAGTGAGATGTTGGAGTGTCATCGATGTCCTATGCTCCACTGGGGGCAATTGGCCGAAGTAAGTAAGCAAGTAAGTAAGTAATTCCATTGTGCAATGATGTAAGATATGTGTATGATTTTGAGGTAAAGCTATTTTTATTCGTCCTTTTTCAGTCTCGCAGTGTCAGATACAGGATTTTTATTGTTCCTGATGTGTAGTAAAGCCTATCCTCTGGTAAGTTTGGTGAACAAAAAGAAAGGAAACTTTTGGCGTGAGAGTAGCATGCGAACTGTGCTGGGCAGCTGTCTTGGGTTTCAAGTGATCTCTAACGTCACCACGGCTGTCATCGCTGTAGAACGATGTCTGTGTGTCATCAGTCCCCTCAAAGCTGCCAGGATCTTCAAGACAAAGTCAGTGTGTGTGTGTGTGTGTGTGTGTGTGTGTGTGTGTGTGTGTGTGTGTGTGTGTGTGTGTGTGTGTGCGTGTGTGCGTGTGTGTGCGTGTGTGCGTGTGTGTGTGTGTGTGTGTGTGCGTGCGTGCGTGCGTGAGTGTGTGCGTATGCGTGTGTGCGTATGCGTGTGTGCATGTGTGTGTGTGTGTGTGTGTGTGAGTGTGCGCGCAGTTAGTTACCAGGAAAATGATAAGGCGCATATTATGCAAAAGGCACAAGGGCTCGGAGTTGACAGAGTAGCACAAGACAAAACTACATAACAATATTTCACATTTTAAAATGAACTTTGTTTTGTGTTTAACGAGCCATGAACATTATGCGCCGCTTGTAAACCAGACCTTGGAATGTTGCTGGCTGTAGAACAATGTACTGAATAACACGGAATGAAAATAAAATGTTTTTGAAGTAATATTATGAATTCAGAATTACGCCATGGCTATGGACAAGCATGGCACCATGAAAGCTGCTCAAGAAATCCTAGACATTTTTTTCTAACGTTGATCAAACAAATTAGAAGATGTACGCGGGACAACACACACACACACACCAAAGGATCTGCATGCTATGTCATCCGATTTTCAGTATATTAATGAAGACCAGAACTCGATTGAATATCAACCAGTTAAAAGTAATAATAATGTGCTTTATGTATTCAGTTTGTTGTGCTTGTTTGATTTTGCAGATTTATGCTGCTGTATGCGTTTTATTCAATGAATTTCATTTAAACCAATTATTTGCTTAACTGTTTGATTCAGAAACATGTGATATGCGACCTAGATTCGTGTTTATGAAAATGGGCAGTCTTTTCTTAAAGGTACACCCGAATATTGATCGTGACGATGGCCGTATTCATACTCACCATGCTCAACGTTGCCTTCAGCCTGCAGATGGAGATGGTTGAAGTTTTAGACCCCATGACCAACACCACCACGTACATCACCCAGTTCTCCAGGATCTACCTGCGTCATCGAACTGTCATCGACGTCCTGTTCAACTACATAATACTTCTCAGCGTTCCTTTCATCTCACTTATTGTCGTCATCGTCTGCACCATCGTCATCATAGTTCGTCTCAAAGTCACCTCAACATGGCGGCGAGAAGCCGTGTCGTCGGATGTGACGTCAGTGCAGAAACAGGAAGTGAAGGTGACCAAGATGTTGGTGACGGTGTGTGTGGTGTATCTGCTGTGCATGTTGCCCACCGTGGTGCAAGAAATTGCCATAATTCTCCGAGTGCCGGGTTTCATGGTGACGGACTTTTTGTGCAACCTGTTCAACGTGTCGGTAGCTGTGTGCCATTTCTTCACCGTCATCAACGCTTCCTGCAATTTTCTCATCTACCTTCGGCAAAGTTCCCGCTTTCAGTCCACTCTTCAGGAGCTGTGCCCTGTTTTGTCCATCAGCCAATGGAGGAAAAGAACAGTTGGTCGCATCAAGTAACCTATCTTCAAGATGGAAATGTGCGATCTATTTACGTGAAGATTTACAATGGAAATTGACAATGTACAGAAATAGCCTACCAAGGCCATTGGTCATTGTCTTTTTTCAAGTGCGAAAATGGGAAATGAATCATTTTCATTTTGTGTGTGCCATCGTACAGAAGAAAAAAAAGATTCATTTTCAAGACAACTTGCAAGAACATTTTTCAAAGGAAATTTGGAAACTTAAGACAAGTATTTGGTGCGTAAGAGTAACGCAATGCAAAATTGAAACAATTAAAAAAATAAAACAGATCAGATTTGCCATCCTGTCTGTCTGATGCGGGTAAGAGTCCAAGTAAAAGGTATGGTAAGGTGGGGGAAAACACCACACCCCCTCCCCTAAAGCAAGACATCCTTTTTCTCTTCTCTTTGAACCTACAGACATTTTGTATTAAATGTAAATCATAGAGGCTCAGCCACACTACAACATATCCTAATCATTTAAAGATTGAAAGAATCTTTCACACTCAAGGAACAATAATTGCAAACAAATGTTTGGCCTTTTTGCCTCACCTTACTGTGTGACAAAGGCCGGGTTCACATTAGACGCGTAAGTTCCGTACGGAAAACCCTAAGTAAGTGAAAGAAAGAAGGATAAAAGTTTACGTATATAGGGAAAATTCGGACGCGTGCGCAAATCCTTTCCCTTCTTTGTTTCACTTATTTATGGATTGCGCACGGGTTTCCGCATGGAATATCCGCTTAAACGCACGGACGGTATACTCACTTTTCTTGCCCATTTCAGACGCGGGGGAACGAAACGGGTAGTATTTCATCAGATTCATTTAGACAGTAGGGGAAGACATCAGTAAAAAGCGCACGGGCGGGTAAGAAGTTGGACCCCAGGTGGACTCATGAAATCGGAAAATTTCAGTCAAATTTGCCCACAGACGCGAAAAATCTAGCATTTGCTTCATTTCATGAGATAATTGGGGTGGGCTTCTTACCCGCCCATGCGCTTTTTACCCCGTCTTCCCCTAGTATTTCATCAGAATCATGTCTGACATATGTCACAGTTGGACTGCAGGTGGACGTGTAGCGCCTTAAAGCCGACGCGCCACACACGCGTAAAATCGTATGAGGATGCGATCCGATTCGGCCACATGGGTCATGATTCACGTGAAATACTTCCCTTTGAAAACAATGCTGCTAGTTTCGCTCACTATACATGAATTTCTCGTGAATCATGACTCACATCGTCACAATCGCATCGCATTCAGATCAGAATCGTACGTAGTGTAGCAGGCCATTTAAGGGCCAGCCACACGTCCACTAAAATCGCACGACTGTACGGTACGATTCGATCACGTGGTCTCGAAGTGCGAATCACGATTTTAGTGGACGTGTGGCTGGCCCTTTAGAGTCGGTGCAAACGCTTCCAGAGAGTCACAATCTTTCGCAACAGCCAAAAGGCCTAGCTACACTACATACGATTCGATTCACTGCGATCCAATTTGGACATTTGCGAGGCATGATACATGTGCGGTTGTGCTGTCTAGCATTATTTTTAGACGGAAGTATTTCACCTGAATCTCGACTCACGGACATCGTCACAATCGGATCGTATTGGCGTCAAATCGTATGCAGTGTGGCTGGCCCATAAGCTGCACGAGCTTACTGGTTATCAAAACACGTCTTTCTCAACTCACAAACGAACGTAGGGGCGATAATGTTTCAGCTCAAGGTCGTGTACACACATATATGCGGAGATTCTGTGCGGAAACCCGCAAATAAGTAAAAGAAAGAAAGAAAAAGATTTGCGCACGTGTCCGAATTTTCCCTAATCCGTACATTTTTACCATTCTTTCTTCCACTTATTTAGGGATTGCGCATGGGATTTCCGCACGGAATCTCCGCTTATGTGTGTACACGGCCTAACGCTACTCGCTCTGAGTATTATCAATCTTTGTGTTAGTATGCATCCTAAACAAGATGGCAACGCCGTATTAACGCAACCCCAGTTCAGACGTTTCTCATGGATTCTCACGTCATTGTTGGCCCTTATAAAACGACTCCAACGGCTTTCCTTTGGTGACTAATTTGGTGTCGTGAAACATAATTTTCATTCATTCCTTTGGTGACTAATTATACTTATCTGTATTGTTAACGATTTTGGACTTTACTGGTGTTGCACTGCCTCCGGGCATTGCCTCCAGGTTCGTCCCCACCATCTGTATATCTACTAATGTCCCATTTGTGTCTGTTCCAGACCGGAGGACGTTAAACAGATTTTCATTCCTTTGGTGACTAGGCGAGGCTTGCCGAGAGCTTTCCGTCTCATCTTCATCCGTCAGCCATAAGCGAAAGAACCGGTGTAACACGAGGAAAGTACTCCCCACGCGGAATTTACTCCCGAGTAAAAACCGCGTACGCAGATTTTACTCCCTTTACGCGAAAAAGTACTCCCTGCACACACGCCATTTGTACTCCCCCGCGAAATTTACTCCCCTTTTCATTTGCACAGTTTATCCTCAGTAATGCACCGTGTACCACACTTTGTGGTGTGAATGCTTCAAAAGTAAGACAACATTACTCTGGGGAGTAACATTTGTTGTTTACGTATTTTATCCCCCGTAAAACACTATTTACCAGACTTTTCACGGTGTCAGTACTTTAAAAGGGAGGTAATTTCAGTATGGAGAGTAAAATTTGTCGTACGCACATTTTACCCCCAGTAAAACACTATTTACCACATTTTTCATGGTGCCAGTACTTAAAAAAGGAGGCAATTTCAGTTCGGGGAGTAAAATTTGTCGTACACGCATTTTACCCCAGTAAAACACTATTGGCTAGACATTTCATGGTGCCAATACTTCAAAAGGGAGGTAATTTCAGTTTGGGGAGTAAAATTTGTCGTATGCGCATTTCACTCCCAGTCAAATTCTGCGGGCCAGATTTTTCATGGAGGGAGTAACTCTGGCGTGGTTTAGGGAGTAAAAATCTCGTACACCAAATTTACTCCCAGTAAAAATATGCGTACGTGTTTTTACTCCGGAGTAAATTTGGCGGGGGGTAAATTTCTCGTGTTACACCGGCAAACATGACCTAGGTGCTCACTCTACTGAGGCTAGCTCCAATAGGCGTGGGTGCAATGAGCGTCAGTGTCACACGTAGCGCGTCAGTCTGGAACAGAGAGCAGTTGGGGTTTCAAGGTGACTCAGTGAGTAGTGGTTGCATTTAAAAGTGAACAAACGATCTGGGAATACGCTTTTATGGCTGTTGTCATGAATCTCCCCCTCGGGTTATCAGAAACAATTCTGCAAAGTTTCGATACGATTTCATATTCGTTGACCATATTATGCAAATCGTAATATAAAAATCGAACCAACTGGGAGTACGTTTATATGGATGACCTTTTGGTGAAACTGACATGGCGTGCGTCACCATGAATGCATGAGGGACCATTGTACCAAGTGTCGTTAAGATATGTTTAGTACTTTAGGCATTACGAAGTGGATTATGATTTTTTGTTCACATACAGACGCATTAAACACACGCACATACAGACAGTCAGAAAGAGAAACACACAGGGCCTCGTTTCAAATGCTATGTATTTGGTATTGTCACAGAGGCGTCTCTGTGAAATTCGGGTTGCTCCCACCTGGAGAGCGCGTCGCAGCCAGAGGTGCGCCACACTATTATTTTAATTTGCATACGATTTTTTGTGACTGATGAGAAAGGAAAGTGGTGTGTGTGTATAAATTTTGACCAAATGACAACTTTTATCGTTGCCACTGGGCTTAACATCCAAAACCTGAAAACGTCCTGCCTCAAGGCCATGAACATCCTTCGTGTGGTAGCCCACACGGACTGGGGCGCTGACAAGAAAACTCTTCTCCATCTGTATAGAGCACTGATCCGGTCCACGTTGGATTATGGCTGCATTATATATGGAGTGGCAAGACCCTCGTACCTGAAAGTTTTGGATCCAATCCATCATCAGGGCCTGCGCCTTTGTTTTGGTGCTTTTCGCACGACACCTGTTCACAGTCTATATGCAGAAGCAAATGAACCGTCTCTTTCCCACCAGAGACTTAAGCTATCCATGAACTATTATCTACAGCTCTATTCTGAACCAAACAATCCTGCTTACGAGTGTGTCATGAATCCCCTCTTTCAGAAAAAGTATGAGGATAACCCTGCCTGTATTCCACCTCTGGGCATTCGTGTCCTCCCTCACCTGGAAGAGGCAGACATTGACATTGGAGTGATATCAGACTCTTCCAAATTTCCAGAAAAGCCGCCATGGACGCTATCGTCCCCTGAAATCAAATTCGACCTTGCCTCTCCGGAAAAACTCCACCAGTTCTTTAGCCTACAAACAGATATTTTCTGAAATGTGTTCCAAACTTCCCAACTATAAAAAGGTTTTCAGTGACGGTTCCAAATCTGAAGAAGGCGTCGCCTATGCTGCATACATCCCTTCATCCGGAATAAGTTCTTCTAAACATATCCCGAATGAAAGCTCTGTATACATGGCTGAACTCACCGCCCTTGTCCTTGCTCTGAAAATGATCCGAGAGTCTGATGAGGAAAAGTTTCTGATTTGTACAGACTCTCGTTCTGCATTGGAAGCCATTTCGGCTCGAAACCTTAACCATCCTGATCTTTTAATTTTTTTTTATCTCTTCATCAGCTTGAAATCTAGAGGGTATGACATTCGTCTGGCATGGGTCCCTGGTCACGTCGGTATCCGGGGGAATGAGGAGGTGGACCGCCTGACCATTGATGCCGTGAAAGACTGTCCAGACAT
>JAGGCT020002392.1:0-25000 GCA_017654935.2 Phymorhynchus buccinoides | reverse complement strand
CAAGAACAAATCCTCCTCCATCATGGACCGCATTTCCGAAGGCAGCGAGTCGCCGTCCGACGCCACCCGACCCCCCACCGCTAAAAAGAGCGACAAGCGAGCCAGTCGCAGCCTGTCCGACGCCAGCAGCCTGTCGGAAGCCATCGAGGAAGCCGCAGACTCCCTCAGCACGGCTTCCGAATCCTCGCCTTCCGCCGTGCTCAACATCAAGACAAGCCGGCCAGCCAAAGCCGATTCCGAGAACGAGATCCTCAAGGAAGAAGCCTCCAAGAAGACAGCCAGCCTCGCCGAGGATGCGTCCTACTCTCAGGAGTTCTCGGAAGCCGTTTCTCAAAGTTTGGCCAAGAGTCACGGCCGAGCACAAGAGCGCAGCGGCGCCGCCGGTCCCAAATCGGAAGTGTCCGAGGCGATTGAGAGCGTGGTAGAAAGCGCCGTGTCCACGGCAAAATCGGAGAGTTCCGGAGCTCCCAGGTTCGACTTGAAAGGCGCGGCGGAGAAGGAGAAGGAAGAGAAGAAGGAGGAGGAGGAGGGGAAGGAGAAAGAAGGGTTGACTTCCACGTCGTCCCGCCCGGCCACGGGGATCCAAGAGTCGGACAGCGAGAGTGAGTCCAGGATCAACTCTCACCGGACGCTGTCGCGACCTTCCAGCGAAAGGTCGACGGGGTCGACGACCTACAGCGACTTCCACGACGAAGAGGAGGAAGTGGTGGAGGACGATGACATCATCAGCTCCGAGTCGGAACGCACGCCGGTCAAAGCCGCAGCGGCATCATCTTCGCAGAAAGAGAAATCGGCAAAGACGACGACGGATGACGACATCAGCGAGCAAATCTCAGTCAGTCTGCCGTCCATCTCGGAGAAGAAGTCGTCACTCAATCAGGCGGCGGCCTTGGGCCGGCAGAACTCCATCGACGCTGATCTGGCTGATCTGTTAGGGGAGGAGGAGGGGGGTGTGGAGGAGTTTGAGGAGGCCACGCCCACTCAGAGCCCTAGAGCCGCAACACCTCCCCTGGATCAGGTGAGACAGGGAATAAGGCCGGGTTTTCTCATTAGACGCGTAAGTTCCGTACAGAAAACCCTAAATATGTGGAAGAAAGAAGGGTAAAAGTTTACGCATATTATAGGGCAAAATTCGGACACGTGCGCAAGTCTTTTCCCTTCTTTGTTTCACTTATTTATGGATTTGCGCACAGGTTTCCGCATGTAATATCCGCTTATGTGTGTACACGGCCTTAGAGCGAAGGGGGTGTCAGGGCTGGCCAAAACTACTAGCCTGGTAGCCTGTGGCTAGTATAAAAATCTGTGGGCGAGTAGATTTCAAAAAATCACTAGCCCGATGGGCGACTGTAAATTTCAGTACTGCACAGCCCTGGGTTGGTTTTGTTTTGCCACTGAGTCTCCCCCACACCATCTCCCCCTTCCAACAACAACAACATACAGTATTTATACGGCGCTGAATCTTGATAGAAATCAAATCAAAGCGCACACACACGTTAGCATCCATAACGCATTCAAACAAAAATGCAATACAAAGCGAACACACACTATCATAAATGGTATACAGCAGAAACAGACCTAAAGGCAAGCTCAATGACGGGGGAACAGGTGGGTTTTGTGGTTAGATTTGAAGGCTGAGAGGGTCGGTCGCTGACGGAGGGAAAGAGGAAGTTTGTTCCAAGATGTCGGTCCTGAGACAGCAAAAGAGCGCCGACCAACCGTTGAAAGCTTATACCTAGGGATCTGGAGAGAAAGCTGGTCAGAAACTGAACGTTAAGTGCGAGCTGGCGTATAGATGGAAATATTGTCGCAGAGGTAAGATGGAGCAGCTTTATAACCCACTATCAAAGCAAGCTCAGCTGTCTGCTAAGATAACAACATGCCGGCACTGGTATTGAAGAGAAAAGCAGCCTCAATCTCTTATCTCTCTCTCTCCCCCTATCATTTCTCTTTACTTCCGTCCTTTCTTTCTTTCCTTCACACTCTTTCTTTTCTCTTTATCTCTCTTCCTCTCTGTCTTCCTTCTCCCCTGTGTGTGTGTTCGGGGATTTTTGTTGTTGATTTCTTCGGGCTAGTGAAAATGTGTTTGGGCGAGTAACATTTTTCAGTTACTCGAGTCGCCCAGGCGAGTGAAACCGTTACGGTTTGGCCAGCCCCTAGGTATGAGACGAATGGACTTGGAGAGAAAAGAGGAGGAAGAAAAAGAGAGGGAGAGGGGAAAGAGATAGTTTGAAAAGGAAAGAAAGGGATTACAGTTGAACCCCCCTATTTAAGACGTTCTGTATTAAGACTCCCTCTCAAATGTGACCCCAAAACATTGTCACCAATTTTCTCTCCTTTATGTCAGCCATCAGAACTGTCCCCATTTCCACGGTTTTGGTAGCCACTGGCCGCGGTTTTGGCACTGCCGGCCGCGGTTTGTACTTCATGAGGCAGCGCGATCTTATTCTCAAATGGTATTCTTAAACGGTTTGTTTTCATACTGCGCCTTCGGAAACAAAAAATCGCGGCCATGTTTGTTTTTTCTTCCGAGTTTAGAGCTCTCTAGACTCTTACTTTCACTGTTTCAGAGTTTGTTTTGATGACAGTGATTGTGATGATTTGGGTTTTAAATGAGTCGATTTAGAAGATATGATCGCGGGAGACTACGATGATGTGAGAACTTTGAACTTTTCCGTTAGAAATCGGGTAGCGAATGATCGCAATGATGCCGAGTTTTGTGGGGTCCGACTCGATGTGGACTCCGAGTCATGGCGAGTGTTGTTCGTCCGCGGATTAGACTCTGGAGTGTTCTGATGCCTGTTTATGTCCAGACCACAGAGAGTCCACCTCTCTACAAGACCCCTCCCTATAAAGACCTTTTGGTGGGTGATTTTTCAAGGTCTTAATAGGGAGGTTCTACTGTATTTAAGATGGAAAGGGGAGACCAGTACATGGATGCAACTTTTCTTGGTATACAAGGATTTCCTGTTTTTGAATTTTACCAGAACAGGAAGTTCCTTTTTTCTTTTTAATTTGTCAAGCAAGATCTTTGTGTGTCTACTGTATTTTTGAAACACTTTAAAGTAAACATTTGTATAAATTGTGGGGGGGAAAGGCAAGCTAAAATACCTTCATAAATCAATTTTTGCTTCAGCTGCAGGGGGACATTACCCCTGGACCCCGGCCTTTCAGGGGTTTTTCGTTCTGTGTGGCTGCACCCATGATAGTATGAGATGGAGAGGGGAAAGAAGAGAGAGAGAGAGTGGTGGAGACGAATAGAGGGTGGGAAGAGGCCTACAATAGAAAGAGAGAGACAGAGAAAAGTGAGTAAAAGAGAGAGAATGAGAGCATGAAGACTGTGTTTGCCACGTGACGACGACCTTGAATTTCACTGCGTTGAATTTAGAGAGTTGAATTAGAAAGGTCAGCGTAACTCGGGCGAGAACGAACGCGGGCAAAATAGTAGTCTAGTATTAGAGAAGGAACACTCGTGGCAAATGCCCTATTTAACCTTACGTGTGTCGTGGGCAGCAGGAAGGACCGGACCCCCTCCTCATGACAGACCCGCTGGCCGACTTCCACGAAAACGACCCCGTGCTGGTGTGGGGGCGCCTCCCGGGCAGCCTGCGCTTCAAGGGCGTGGTGTCCTTCGCCCCCGGGCACTGGGCGGGGGTGGAGCTGGGGACGGCCGACGGGGACACGGACGGCGAGCGCGACGGGAGACGCTACTTCTCCTGCGCCCCCAACCACGGCCTGCTCGTGCCCGGTAGCGAGATCTCCGCCCTGGACGAGGGCTGGGGAAAGGACAGGAGAGCCGCCGACGACAAAAGCCTGGACCAATCGAACACTGAGCAGGACGAAGAGGAGGAGGAGGAGGAAGCGTCTTCGGCCACAGAGGAAGAAAAAACCCAGTCGGTGTCCGTAGCGGAGGAGGCGAAAGCGGAGAAGGAAGCGAGCGTGAAAGAAGAAGTAGAAGAGGTGGTGGTAGTAGTAGCGAGAGAGAAGGAGGATTTGGACGTTTCTCCGCAGCCCTCCGATCGTCACAACCTAGCGTTGTTGGCCGATGACATCACAGCCGACCTCACGAGGTCGCTGATGGAGGACAGTATGACCGCCATCAACTCCATCGCCGCCCGTCAATCGTCCTCCCCGCGCGACAAGACCCCGCCCCCTACCCTGCCCAAACCCCAGAAATCCCCCTTGGCCAAATCTCCGAGAGAGGGTGAAGGAGAGGAGGAGGTAACCGCCTTCCTTTCGTCGCCCCGCTCCGTTACGTCCCCTGAAATGAAGACCCCGCCCCTAACGTTACCCAAGCCACAAACAACCGCCGTGGAAAAAACGCCTCCCCCGACCTCACCCAAACCGGAGAAAGCCCAAGAAAGAACTCCCCCGCCCCCCCTGACCCTGCCTAAGCCGCCGAGTTCTCCCGAGAAAATTCCACCACCAACCTTACCCAAACCCGCCTCTCCCAAGGACAAGACCCCTCCCCCCACCCTCCCTAAACCTAAACCGCCTTCTCAGCTAGAGAAGAGAGAGAAAGAGGAAGAAGAAGGGGAAGAAGAAGAAGAAGAAAACGAGGAGGTTCGTGTTCAGAAAACGACAACGTCAATGGTGGACGGTTTACTCAACGACGCCATTTCCAAGATGATGCAGATTCGTCGAAGTCGCCAAAAGGATTCGTCGTCGTCGCTGATCAACGGAGTTTCCGACGACGGCGGCGTGGCCAGGTCTCACGACAGCGGTCTGGGAGTGTCGCCCGAACCGGAGAGAGGGGGGAGGGTGGAGAGAGAGAGGGAGGAGGAGGAGAAGGAGAGGAAGAGCGCGCTGTCTCCGGAACCGTTCCAGCGCCCCAAGTCTCCTGTGCCTGTGAACGCTTCTGCTGAGAAAGAGGTAAGCGGAGGAGAGAGGGTAGAAAGGGAGTGAGAGGTACCAGTATTGTGTGAGACGCAGGTTGGAGGTAGCTTCTCCTTATCTCAGACCTGCCACTTGCTCCGATTTCAGAGGAGCAGCTCAGATATGTTGAGCATTGCTCCTAGCTCCTCTTGCAACCTCCCCAGCTCCTATATTTTAAAATCTGTCTTGTATACATTTTCCACTCAATTTCACAACAAAGAGCATGCATTCAAAGCACCAGCTAATGGACATCTAAGGGTCAGCATGAGACAGTGAGGGGCTACACGAAGCATAGGCCTATCTCAGGCTAAATGACCAACAAATATTGTAGATTGGTCAATATTTCTTACTCTAAAATGGATCTCAAATTGACAATGGTCAATATTTCTTACTCTAAAATGGATCTCAAACTGACAAAAACGACTGCATGTTTGAAGAACAAAAGAGAAGGCCGCACATTTCGAAGTGGCAATGGATTTTACTGGGGGGCCAGTGCCAGCCCCTAGATTCTCGCTCCTCTTTTTTATTCTCAGAATGTGGCAGGTCTGTTATCTTCTTCTGCATTCCCAGGCCGTGTTGGGTTATGTACTTATGTTTTCATCCGACACATTCCAATTTAGGAGGAGCTCAAAGGAGAAAATTATTTGTAAGATTTTTTTATTTTTAAAAACTGTGTGCTGTGGATTGACGGATTGACGACCATATTTTTCGGACTATAAGGCGATGCTTTTTCTTCACCCAGATTGAGACCCATGCGCTTTATGATTAATATGATTGATAATATAGTAAGAAAACATAATAAGAAAATCGAGTTTCGTGTAAAGTTTTGGAGGGGGTGCCTTGATATAGTGCGAAAAAGACAGTACTTGATTGATGTTTTTGTTGTTGTTTTGTTAGGATGAGGAGGAGGACGATGACGAGTACGACTTCAGTGGTCTGGGCAGCGACATGTTCTTTGAGGAGGACTTTGGCCTCTCCTCCAAACCCCCTCCCCCCTACCCCGGGCCTGTATGCAAAGACAGGGACAGTGGAGGTAAAGAGAGAGCGTACCTTGTGTGTGTCTGTCTGTCTGTGTGTTTGTGTGCTTTATGCAAAGAATGGGAGAAGGGGTGTGGGTGGGTGGGGGGCAATGCACTCCTCCAAACCACCTCCCCCCTACCCCGGGCCTGTATGCAAAGGCAGGGACAGTGGAGGTAAAGAGAGAGCGTACCCTGTGTGTGTCTGTCTGTCTGTGTGTTTGTGTGCTTTATGGGAGAAGGGGTGTGGGTGTGGGGGGCAATGCACTCCTCCGAAGCACCTCCACCCTACCCCTGGGGACGGGACAGAGATTCCGGAGGTAATTGAGAGAGAGAGAGAAAGAAGAGGCAGGAGAGAGAAAGAGAGAGAGAAGAGGCAGGAGAGGGAAAGAGAGAGAGAAAGAGGCAGGAAAGAGAGAGAGAGAGAAGAGGCAGGAGAGGGAAAGAGAGAGAGAAAGAGGCAGGAGAGGGAAAGAGAGAGAGAAAGAGGCAGGAAAGAGAGAGAGAGAGAGAGGCAGGAGAGGGAAAGAGAGAGAGAAAGAGGCAGGAAAGAGAGAGAGAGAAAGAGGCAGGAGAGGGAAAGAGAGAGAGAAAGAGGCAGGAGAGGGAAAGAGAGAGAGAAAGAGGCAGGAGAGGGAAAGAGAAAGAGGCAGGAGAAAGAAAAAGAGAGAGAGAAAGAGGCAGGAGAGGAAAAGAGAGAGAGAAAGAGGCAGGAGAGGAAAAGAGAGAGAGAAAGAGGCAGGAGAGGGAAGGAGAAAGAGGCAGGAGAAAGAAAAAGAGAGAGAGAAAGAGGCAGGAGAGGAAAAGAGAGAGAGAGAAAGAGGCATAGTAGGGGGGAGAGCTATTGTCTGTCCTCCAAACCTCCACTTACCCTACCCCAGGACTTGAGAGACAAAGGCAGAGACAGTGGAGGAATGTCTGTGTGTGATTGTCTGTCTTCCAACCCCCACCACCCCACCCCTGGGCAGACAGTGGAGGCAGTATGTACAGGTGTCTGTCTGCTTGTCTCAAAGTGTCTGCCAGTCTGTTTATTTGAGCGTGTGTGACTGAGGAAGGATGGGGAGGGCGGTTAGCGTGGTCTGTCTCTCCAAACCCCCTCCACCCTACCCCGGGCTGGGGACAAAGACGGAGACAGTGGAGGTATGTGTGTGTGTGTCTGTAAGTGTGTGCGTCTGTGTGTCTCTGCTTGTCCTCCAACCCCCCTCCACCCTATCTTGGGCTGGGGACAAAGGCAGAGACAGTGGAGGTGTGTGTGTGTCTGTCTGATTGTCTTTCAAACCTCTTCCACCTGGAGAGCAGACGGCAGAGAACCAGGCTCTCCATGCTGCACAACATCAGCACTGGCGCTGTGCACTGCCCCGGCCTCCAAGCCAAGCTGGAGTCTCTTCCTCCTCGGCAGCGACGTGGCCACAACCTTCAATTCAAAAGATTACAATGCCGCACTAAATACCGATCAAACGCCTCCCTCCCAAGGACCATCAGGGAGTGGAACAACCTCTGTTCCTTCACTGCTGTCACCCCCAGTGGGTCAGCGGTGCAATGGTATCAATAAACCCATCAGCCTCCCACTCCCTCCACACCCTGTTTCCAGGACACAGCATGACGCTCAGACCTGATCAGCGGGCGCGAGCTGGCTGGGTCACTAAAACTCAAACACCCCTGTGTCCCATACAGCAGCTTATGCCCTTTATCAGATGGAACCGACCCCCTTTTTTCCCCAAAGAGAAGAAGAAGACCTACCCCGGGCTGGAGACAAAGGTCTCTAACCCTTTTCAGGAAGTAATAGAAGAGTATACACTCTTTTTGTGTGTACATGGGTTTGTGTGTGTGTCTGCATGTATGTGAGTGTGTGTGGGCATGCATGGGAAAGGTGTAGAGAGTATTATAGTCCTAGTTCCGTTGCGACAATCGTCAGAAGTGTATTCTGCAACGTAATCAAACCAGAACCAGAGCGTGGAGGTAGAGTAAGACCCTTGTGTAGAATATAGCTTGGACAGTGACTGTCGGTGACCGCCAGTGACCATCGGTCTGTAGTTTTACAACACTGTTCATAGCTGAATAGTGACCTTCAACCAACGTTTTTGCACTATCAGGCATGGTAGACCTCCGCGAATCGCCTAAAATCCGCGAAAGTGAAAATTTGACCCCCCCCAAAAAAAAAAGCTGGAGTAAAAATTCGCTCGGGTGCCTAAAAATTACGTGCGTTAAAACCTATGCAATCGCTTCGCGGAACCGGATGGGAATGACTGAACAAGCAATTTCCCACCGAAGTTAGCAGTCGTGCACGGCCTAGCTCACGCCACACGTTTCCAGATTTGTGATCCTAGTGCTTCTTTTTCTTCTTCTTCATTTTGACGCCCAACTTCAATCGTTTGAGTCGCCATCTTTCAAATGAAATGCAGAATCGGTTGGATATTCTTCCGCGAAACTCACCTTGCCCCCACTACCATGCCTGCACTATGTTCATTACACTCGGTATACTGTTCACAGGTTCAGTCTTTCTTATACTCTTCAGTCGAACTGACGGTCAGAGGTTAACTCTTCCATCGCCATGCATTTGTTGACGTTCTTGGTTGACTGTTGCATCTCAACCGACAAGAGGGGAGTAACTATATTTTTTTTCTAGCGCGCATGCGTTGCTTTAACGGAAAAATGCACTGACGTAAGCTCTGAAAATAGGCAAACACATGGCAGGGTGCTTGACAGTGAGTGTCTTTGCATTTGGTGGGAGTGAAGTGTGGTGTACATTTGCCCAAGGTGCTAGAAGAGTTCAAATCTTTTTAGTGTGACATTGACTGGCACTGGCAGTGATAGTTCATGATGTCGTCGTTGTTTGTTGTCATTCCCTGGCGACTCCAGGGATCACCCCAACAGCCGAAGCAATTGAACACTTTGGTACAAATGCAGACCTGTTTACTCTACTCTTTCTGAGTAGTATTCTACTCAATTTGGACCTCTACTGCTCTTCAAAATTGAAAATAATGCTCTAATTATTTTCAGTGAACACTGCTTGGTGGTTTAATGAAGAGGACTACTCATTTTACAACCAAACTACTCATTTCAGCTATCCAGACTACTCAAGACTTGTGTAGGGGGTAAACAGGTCTGCAAATGCACCAACTAGAGATGAGAACTTTTCCGTGGAGGATCTATTTCATGATTAATCTCATGTCATTTCGCATTGATACGATCATGTTTAACACTGAAAGCATGTCCCCCTACAGGTGCGGAAGACTCCCCCCGACCTTCACCCAAGCCAGCCCCGGCAGCCGAGGTCTTCATCGTGCCCCACGAGCGCTCCGAGGTGGAGGGCATCGTGTCCGACGCCGTCTCCGTCTACTGGGGCCTGCGCCGCTGCGGGGAACCCTGGGACGGCGCTTCGCCCCCGCCCGACTTCCTGCGGGAGTCATCGTCTCCGTCGTCAGAAAGCGAGCACATGGAGGGGATGGTGAGCGCCTCCCGCCGCACCTTCCGCGCGCTCATCTTCGACCTGACGGGGGAGATCGTGCGCGACATCTACCGCCACGAGAACGAGCCCGAGCCCACCCCGGCCTGGCAGAGGCCGGCCCCCAAGCGCCAGCGCTACTTCAAAGGAAGCGCGCCGCCCTCGACGGTGGACGTTCTGCTGCCGGTGGTTCAGAGCGCGGTGACGGACATCCTGGGAGTGAACGGGTGCAGCGGGAAGTTCCGGGGGAAGCCCACCAACAAGTGGAACGTCCGCAAGAAGAAGGACCACGTGGATGCCGTTCTGGTGGAGGAGCTGCAAGAGGAGGAGGCTGACTGGATCAACTACGACGCTGACGAGATGGCCGTCAAGATGCAGATGACGGACACCATTCTGGAGTCGCTGCTGGACGATGCTGTTTCCACGCTGAACAGGGTTTACACCAGGAAACAGCACAGACAGCAGGCGCCGTGAAGTAGGAGACGTTAGGATGGGAAACGTTAAGAGACGGTGAAGCGCATAACGCCGTTTCCACGCTGATCAGGGTTTACAGCCAGGAAACAGCACAGACAGCAGGCGCCGTCAAATAGGTGTTAGGGTGGAAACGTTAGAGTCGGTGAAAGGAATAGCGGACTCCCCCCATCCGCAAGCGCCGCAGTTGTGTGTGTGCGTGTTTGGTAGTCTGTAGTCTGGTGGTAGTTGATCCCAAACAACCTGATATCTGAAAGCGGATGTTGGATGAAAGAGCTAAAGGCACTGACCAACAACACTCGGTGTCTAAAATCGCTGTAAATAGACGAGCGGAGGCATTTCTTGATCAATTTCGCCAATTTCGCGATTTTACTTAACTCTTTGAAAGCCAGGAGGGCATAGATGTTACAGTTTATGGAAAAGTAGATCTGATTCTTGCAAAATTATGGAGACGAGCACTGAAGCTATGGCTACTGTGTGTTGGTCCTTTATTCCCAGCGTGCTCACTCTGAGCACTCTTTTTATTAAAAAAAATGGAGAAAAGGGCGTCAATAAGTGAGACAGACGGTGGAAGTTAAAGACCCAGTGACGCACCACGATTAAGTCCCTTGGTTTTTTCTGGGTTGCTGTGACCCACATACAAATTTCCCCAAGTTCATATTGAGGCTGCTCTTTAAACTGATGTTTGGATTTGGGGCCATTTATATGGGAGTCAGACTTGGTCAAAACAAGATTTCTTTCCAGTTGTAAGAGGGGAAACCCGTGATTTTGACACGTGATCTGGTGGGTCTTTAAAAAAAAGAAGCTGGTTTGCTTCGTCAGTCCGTTGTAACCCGAACCAAACTGAGTCTGTGAACTTTGAACCGACGCGACTTCTGAAGGTCGTAGTTGATGCGACAGTACGACGCACAAGCCATTCCTACATTCCCCTGGTTGCAACAGCTAGCAAGACTTGTGGCTACAGACCAAGCACCTGAAACCCCGTGCTCCGTTCTACAGCTCAAAATAGTGGCGATACAATCTTTCCCAGATTGTTGGGACTTTTTGGCTCTTAGTTCTTCTTCATTCGCTCAGACAGTTTCCTGTCATGTGAGCGTAGATGCGTCATGCTGCCGTTATGCGCCTTACTAAAGAAATAGTTAGGCCCAGCATGTCCGACTTTGGCTGAAGAAATCTTTGTCAGAATTCATTAAAAAAAAAAGGCAGTAGAATGGATGGACCAGTAAGATAGAAAGATAGCAGATGACAGTAAGCAAAGGGAAAAGGCAGAGTCAAAGAGAGTGACAGAATTTGAGGAACTTACAAGCACAGATGGTGGGGGAACTATTTGTACAAAAGATCCCCGGTATCCCCACGGGGAGGGGACGTTCTTAGTTCGAGTTGGGCGAGAGCAACATTGGGCTAGTAGGCAAGGTGGCTCAGGAGTTTTATTTAACGCGTGGAGACAATACTGACTTGCCTGGGCAATGCTGCTGAAGCGTAACGACCCAAGCGAACTAAACAAGGCGCTAATTTCTGGGAACTCCGACAAACACGACTCAGTGTTCTCTCTCTCTCTCTCTCTCTCTCTCTCTCTCTCTCTCTCTCTCTCTCTCTCTCTCTCTCTCTCTTTTTAATCAGGGAACCAAGTGCCTTACCGTTTCCTGTTTGTTTGATTATTCCAATTTTTCTTCTTCTGAAGATGACTTTAATAAGCAAAAAAGGACCCTTACACTGCCTATTGTAATGAACTCGCGGTAAAGACAAAAAGAACAAGAAAAATTGGTGTGCGTTTGATGATTTCACAGCAAATTGTATGCATTCAGATTTGATTTTTTTTTTAGCATCTGTGACCCCAACATTCAGCAAAATGTTTCATAGTGTTCTGTGCCTGTAGCTTTTTTTTTCTTTACTTTGTTTTGCTGTGAATACAGATTTTTAGTTTTTTTTTATAAGGGCCTGTTCACATTAGATTCGCAAGTTCCTTACGGAAACCCCATTCGATTATATAAGAAATAACCGGTTGCGGAATCTCATCCGCAATCCCATCCACTTATTTCTTATATAAGTGAATCTCATCCGCAATCCCATCCACTTATTTCTTGTATAAGCGAAACTCATCCGCAATCCCATCCTCTTATTTCTTGTATAAGTGAAACTCATCCGCAATCCCATCCACTTATTTCTTATATAAGCGAAACTCATCCGCAATCCCATCCACTTATTTCTTGTATAAGCGAAACTCATCCACAATCCCATCCACTTATTTCTTATATAAGTAAGCGAAACTTATTTCTTATATCCAACAATCCCATCCACCACTTATTTCTTGTATAAGAGAAACTCATCCGCAATCCCATCCACTTATTTCTTATATAAGAAAACTGATCCACAATCCCATCCACTTATTTCTTGTATAAGAGAAACTCAACTCATCCACAATCCCATCCACTTATTTCTTATATAAGCGAAACTCATCCGCAATCCCATCCACTTATTTCTTATATAAGCGAAAATCCCATGATCCACAATCCCATCCACTTATTTCTTGTATAAGAGAAACTCATCCACAATCCCATCCACTTATTTCTTGTATAAGAGAAACTCATCCACAATCCCATCCACTTATTTCTATCCCATCCACTTATTTCTTATATAAACAAAACTCATCCACAATCCCATCCACTTATTTCTTGTATAAGAGAAACTCATCCACAATCCCATCCACTTATTTCTTATATAAACAAAACTCATCCACAATCCCATCCACTTATTTCTTATATAAGAGAAACTCATCCGCAATCCCATCCACTTATTTCTTATAGAAGCGAAACTCATCCGCAATCCCATCCACTTATTTCTGATATAAGCGAAACTGATCCACAATCCCATCCACTTATTTCTTGTATAAGAGAAACTCATCCACAATCCCATCCACTTATTTCTTGTATAAGAGAAACTCATCCACAATCCCATCCACTTATTTCTATCCCATCCACTTATTTCTTATATAAACAAAACTCATCCACAATCCCATCCACTTATTTCTTGTATAAGAGAAACTCATCCACAATCCCATCCACTTATTTCTATCCCATCCACTTATTTCTTATATAAACAAAACTCATCCGCAATCCCATCCACTTATTTCTTATATAAGCGAACGGGGTTTCCTGTGCGGAACTTGCGAATAGGCGGATCTTGTATGCGCAGGCCCTAATGCAGAAATGGAAACGGTTGATTTCCAATCTGGGTGCGGAGTTGTGTGTGTGTGTGCATGTTTCTATCGGGAAACGGTTGATTGGTTGGTTTGTGGTTGTATCAAAAGAAGGACCAAAAAGTCGGGCTGGTACGGAACTTGTTATGCATCGTGCCCATTTTACACCTCTGAATGCTATCGTTTCGTTTATATCTCTTGTTACGTGTGTGCACATCTAAAACTTCCTTGATTTTATTTTCTTAACCCCTTGACTGCCAGAGAAAATTAAAGAAAAAAATCATTGGGCAAATCATGCCACGATAAAGACAACTGATAGAGACAATGTGGCAAAATGGTCTGGGGATGTAACACTCTTTGACTGTGTTAGAGCAAAAGCCAGCATATCAGGGGTATTCCTCTTCATCCGATGACATCATCAGTGGTGTCATCAGGTCAGTACGTAATGCCTTGGTGGCAGTCAAGGGGTTAATCATTTTTTGTGGCATCTAAAAAATATGTGCGTTCCTTTGTTTCACTGTTGGCCGTTTGTCTTTTTTCTTTTCTTCGTCGATCGCTCAGTTTCCTGTCGTATGAGCGCTGATGCGTCATGCTGCCGTTATGCGCCTAACTAAGAAATAGTCAGGCCCAGCGTGGCCGTCTTCGGTTGGGTTAATATTTCCGAACCTTGTGTATTTTTCTTTTGTTTTAAATTTCGGTGTTGTCTAAATGTCTTTCTTTTTTTTATCTGTTGGTTGGGATGGGTATTTTTTTGTTGTTGCTTATCTGCTGGTTTTGTCTTTTATCGACGATTGTATGCGTTGCTTTTCTTCGTTTTGTTTATTTTTATGTTGATTCGACTCTTGTTACGTGAGATTTGGTGTTACTTTTACGACTGTTCTTTTCTCTTCTTTTTTTTTCAGTTAGGTGCTCCACCCTTTTGAGGAAAGCGAAAACAGTTACATTATTTTCTCTCGCTTCTTCGCTTTCCATGATTTTTCCCTGTGTAAGGTTGTTATGTGAGTTTGGGGCGTTTATATGTTTATGTGTGTGTCTCAATGATAGTTGTCCTCTCTCTCTCTCTCTCTCTCCTCTCTCTCTCTCTCTCTCTCTCTCTCTCTCTCCCCTCTCTCTCTCTCTCTCTCCCTCTCTCTCTCTCTCTCTCTCTTTTTTCACACACATATTGCTATTTTTTATAAATCATGTCCAAAATATATGTAAGCTGTCTCTTTCTCTTACCTCATCCAACCTTTACCCCCTCCCCCTCCCCTTCCCTCCCTCCCTGCATGCCTCACCCTTCCACTTTTCTTTCTCCACGATTCTTAGCAAATGCATTGTTTCGCGTTAGTTGTTAACACGCGGAATTGCACAGCTGGTCTCAAGACGGTTGAACACTCAGAATTTTGCCAACTGTGATATACGTAGAATAAATCAATAACGTTGTAATAATGTGTGTGCGTTTTTGCGGGTCCAATGATTTGTACTCTAGACGTGTGCATGTGCATGTGGCTAAATATGAGAGTTTACAGTGCGAGGTCTGTGTATCTGATTCTGAGCCTGTTTTGCGATTTATGTTGTGAGGATATGGGGGAGGGGGGGTGTTACATGCGAGTTACGGATTACCGCGTTGAAAAGTTTTGGTGAATTTTTAAAAAATAAATAAAGCAGAGGTTGAGCAACGACTGTAAATGACAAAGTGTTTGCTGTATGCAAAATTTATTGTTTTTATTATTACTATGACTTACTATTACCTTGCAGCATGGATATCTCGCCTTTCTGTTATTATAGGCCTTTGGAGAGACTGAAGTATATTTGGTTTATCAAATAGGAATGTGTGTGTGTGTGAATGTTTACATGCATGTATTATGCAAACATATTATCAAGACTATTGTTTACGGTACTGTAGTTTGATTTCACTGTAATATTAAAAGATATCGAAACCTTGAATGAGAATCTATTATTGTTTTAATATAAGGCTTTGAGAATGAGTTGGGTTTTTTTTAAACTTGTTGTTTTGTTGTCGGTTGTTTTTTCCACCCCATTGTTCTTGTTCTAATGATGTGAAATGGACTTCTACATCAGCATGAAGGAAAGAAACTGCAGATGAGTTTGAGTGAGGAAACAGAATAATATGTTCATGGTGACCTCAGTTTCGGTTTCCGATCCAGTCTATGCCTTGGTGCGTTCGGGTCAAAGTCATGGGGATCAGTATGTTCTGGGGAACTGTCGGTGGACGGTCGTGGTGGCGCCCTCGGAGGAGGACCTCACTCACGCTGGCTCAGCGACTAAGAGAAAAGTGTTGTCAGTAGGGGGCTTAGTGGGTGGTGTCCTGAACAGGCTCTACTGAACTCCACCGAAGTGACTCAGCAGCAGTGCAGTGTCTCCTCGGTTGGTTGCCTTCTGACGGCCTAACATGGATTAGCTCCCCTTGGACTGCTGGTCTCGGATTCTGCGACCTGAACAAGCGGAGGTGTGGCTGCGAGTTGGGACTCGGAATGAGCGGCGTGGGAGCAACGCCACTGTACGGCCCAGAAGATGGGACAGCAAACAAAAACAAAGAATAATATGTTATCACTTAGAGAGAGAGAGAAGAAAGAAAGAATAGAGACTGGAGAGAGAGAAAGAGAGAGAGAATAAGAAGACAGAGGGAAAAAGAGACAATGTCCTAAGTGTCCTTGCTTTACGGTGGCTCACCTTTCGGTTGCCTCCGAACCAAATCAGCATGAGTAGATAAGAGAGAGAAGCGTATGTGTGTGTGTACATACCAGGCTATTTATTGCAAAAAAAACCTGAACATACGACGTAATAATCATAACTACGACGTTGTAATATTCATAACTGTAGTGGACTAGTGAAGAACCCCTATCATATCGCTGTAGTTTGGTAGAAGAAACCGGTTGCTAGCTTGTTTCCGAGTTATCTCGATGCTAACTGGAACTCTTCCGTGTATATTTATATAAGGGTTTTTTGTTGGTTTAAAATCATGTTTTCAGAATTTAAAAAAACAACCAGACTGAAGGTGCGTTTATGTTTAGTTTTTCTTTTTGTCAGATCTATACATGTGTGTCTTTCTGTCTAAGGATACAGTTTTGCTGGGGAAAAAACAAGTGGGGTGGGGGGGGGGGGGTAATCTTAGGGATGTTGTGTCTCATTTTTAAATTGGACAAAATTGTTTCAGCGTGTGCTAGAAAATGAAAACTATTTACTAGACCTGCCTTCACGTTTGATAAGCGAGGCGTAACCTTTTTCCGAACTTTCAAGGGTAATAATTCATTTCTAAAAAGTTTGCTTTTTCACTGGAGTTGGAGGCTTAAAGAATAGCAGTAATAATCATATGGATTTGATTTCTATGAAAAGTTCAAACTTTAAAAAATTAAAAAATCCTTCATAAAGAAAAGGCAGGGACTAGGAATTGTTCGGAAATAATTAAGGGGAGTAATTTCATGGTGTGTGGGAGTGATCTTGCCTAATTCAATCGGTCAAACAGGGGAAGTTACTCTACCATCAGGTAGATCCCCAGCTCTCGCCTCGTGTGTTTGAGCGGACATACAGCACTTAGAACACCGTACGTCATTCTAAAAATTGATGTCATTTATATTTTTACGTCACATTTTGCAAGTTTTATCAGTTTGTGGCCACTGGCCACCCCTTATTTTTCTATCCCAAAAAATGTTTGGCAAGTCGCTGACTCGCATCCTGCGGTTTCAAGCTTTGACGCCATTGTTGCTATGGTATTTGACCGAGTAGTGGAGGTAAACAACTCTAATTTTCTCCCCTATTTATTTTTCAAAAAACGTCTGTTACAGAGTGGGGTTGACCTGTAAAGTCTGACAACAGCTTTGTCCTTTTCCAGTAAACTAGTTTTGACTGTTCTCTTCCCCCAGTCATTGTCTGAAGATGACACTGTTAGGAACACAGAGTGGTGTTAGATAATGATGTACACAATACTTGTTTCTTCCGCCAACTTATTTTCTTTCACTGTAAATTTTTTATGCGTACTGCTTCCTATGACAACACCACTTGATTGTATATACTGGTAATGTAATTCCATATGTATGCTTTTCGTTCCTAACATTGTATTCTGACAGCATTGATTAATCGTCGACGCACAGTAGGAAAAAGTATGAGTGTGAGAAAGTTTGTATCGAGACTTTGAGAGTCCCCCCCAAAAACGTATAATAGTTGAAGAAAATGTGTTTCATAGTCGTACCAAGCTGCCAAATTGAATGAACACATTCCGTCCAATTGCAGATCTGTCGGCCTTGTATCAGCGACCGATTCTGTGACATTTATGCATCATCCATATATAAGTACAATGCTATGTAACGCCATTATTATCATCGTCATGTTGAACAATGCATAAGAGCTGTAGTTCCTACCCGCTAGATGTGTTGTGTTTCGAGACTTACCAGCTTTTCTGTTTTTGTTTTGTTTTGATTTCTTTCTTTTTTTATTACTGTTGTTTGTTTTGATTTTGAGTTTTAATCTGTACTCTACTTTCAAACCTCAGCAAAATGAGTCTTTTTTCTTTTTTTTCATATGTTAACACGTACGTAAGTGTGGACTTTCAATTCGGTAAGCCACAAGGACATCTTTTGGGCCTCTTTCGGTTCAAACAAGCCAAATATTGTGAAATAAATCAAATACAAAAAGAAACATTGAAGACATGCAATCCACACACAAAATTATAATGTCACAATTCTCTTTGAAATTATTAAAACAAGTATGGGAAAACTGAACAAATAACACTAATGTAATTTTCACCTTTGAATATTGTAAAAAAACATTCCTTTAGATTCATCTCTATTGCTTTGCGTCACAAACTCTTGTTATCTAATTGTTGCACCAATTATACATACACTCTCATACGTACATGTGTGTGTGCGCCCCTGCAAATGCTCAGACTAAAAGTGAACAAAACGTTCACATTTCACGATCACTTACACATATTAACATGCATTAGTGAATATAGCGGCACGCTCTTTTTTCAAGTCGTTAAGTACATGATCCTTTCAACAGCTTTATTTTATCTTTAACTTTGTGACATGGAACAAATTGTTAAATAATCCAAACTAATATGAATGAGTGAAAATCTGTTTAACGACCTCCGGTCTGTAACAGACACACATTGGACATTAGTAGATATAAAGATGGTGGAAACGATCCTGGAGGCAATGCCCGGAGGCAGTGCAACACAAGTAAAGTCCCGAATTTTTAACAATACAAATATGTATTAAGATAGGTCGTCTTAATCCAAACTAATATAAAATGTCCTCATCGTATGAAATGTCCTCATCGTAAAAGGTGTAATTCAGTTTGTATCGATTGTATTTCACAATCAGAGATGATTACAAGATAATATTTTGTTAAATATTTTTATTGCCTGATTTTTATGTTTTTTAAAGATGAATTTTTATGGGATTTTAGAAGTGAGCGCCGTGAGAGAAAACTAATGAATCGATTTTGAATTTTTTTTTTGATTGGTCATTCTGATGGAGGAATCAGATTGGTCAGAATCTATTTTTATACGTACGTCTCGTTTCATTGGTCGATTGTTATGTACAGGTATGTAATGGACACCACAAGTATCCTAGCTGTCTCCAGATGGTCCTAATAAATGAATCTTGAAAATATTCATCTTGTGTTGTTTTATACTATGAGTGTGTGTGTGTGTGATACCGCACATAGTATCATAAAATCAAACTGATGATTGTGGATACTCAACGGTAGAAGAAGAGTGTGCATGTGTATGTGCACTTATGGGTTACTCTGTGTGTGTGTGTGTGTGTGTGTGTGTGTGTGTGTGTTAACTGTTATAAACACAGAAAGTTCACTTACTTAAACACACACATGCATGCCCATGCATTCATAAACACACACACACACACTTTATTCTTTTCATTCTTTATTTTCTTCAGATCTCACTTTTTCTGACTGTCTCTCTCTCTCTCTCTCTCTCTCTCTCTCATATTTCTGATCTAGCTACCTGCCTATGTTTAGAATAGATACCTTCTCATACCTGTCTGTTGATCTATTTTGTGACTGTCTTCCATTTCTGTTTCTTATCGGGTTGGGGGTAGGGGTGGGGTGCTCAGTGTGTGTGTATGTGAAAGGGAGAGGGAGGAAGAGAGAGAGAACTCGGAACTCGGAAATATTTTAATGATTTAGGCCAACAGCCCCTATCATGACAAGAAAACACAAAACATGCACAACAGCAACTATGTATCGTTTTCAATATGAACACACACACATACACACACACTCCATAACACACTCCCTTACGCACGCACACACGCACTCACACACACACGTGCGCACTCACACACACACACGCATCCACACTCATTACACTTTCACACGCACACACACAAAAACACATGCGCACAAGCGCGTTCACATAATTGTACGCACACTAGAGCACATAGGTACATGCCCACGTGCACAACATACTCTCATATACTTGCTAGCACACACATACACACACGTGCGCGCGCGCCCGCGTACCACATTATTGCTAGTACAACACACAAATGCCACGTACAAATAGCACATTCGTACAATAATGGTGAAACTTATTGGGAGCCCTTGAATAAAATGATAGAGAGAGAGAGAGAGAGAGGAGCAAATAGCTCAATATGAAAAGCTCATCCTCTGGATTACACAACCATAAAACAAGCTAGAAAAGTCATGAATTCTTCTTCTTCTGCGTTCCCAGGCCATACGGCCATAATGGGTAAGGTACGTATGTGTCCGGTTTTCAGTTTTCACTGGTCGCCCCGCTGCGTACAGCCGACACATTCCGATTTCGGAGAAAGTCATACATTCAAAGAGAGGGTCATTTTACAGATTCCCAAAATCAGAAGTGAAAGACAGAATGCAACCACCCATAAACCATGATTTAACATTTATTTTTAAAATGCGTTCTGCTTTTACTGGACTACTTGTTCATATTTGTCCGGTTTGTTAATTACGACATTGCAGTTTTATTAGTTCATATTCTTTGTTGTTGATAAATGTGATTATTGTGGGTTAATTTTATCTTCTTCTTCTTCTTCTTCGCCTTAGGCAGCCAACTTCATCACGTTGTCTGCTGCACTTAAGTGCAGATTATGTGCACCTGGCTGCAATTTCTCTGTTATAAGATAATACAAATGATTTGGATTTGGAAACCAACGCCATATACACACTCAACTAATCACAACCAACAATCAAGATGTAGCGGAGCAAGAACAAATGACACATGCCCACACACAAAAACAAAAACAGTTCTAAATTCAAAATGACTTGTTGCTTCTTCTTCTTCTTCGATCGCTCAGACAGTTTCCTGTCAATTATGAGCGCAGATGCATCATGCTGCCGTACTTATGCGCCTAACAAAAAACAGGCCCAGCAAGTCCGACTTCGGCATGAGGAAATGTTTTTGAAAGTGTTTCGTGAAAAAAGGCAGGAGAATGGACCGGTAAGGCAGAAAGATAGTAGATGACAGTAAGCAAAGGGAAAAGGCAGAGTCAAAGAGAGTGACAGATTAGGGGAAGTTACAAGCACAGAACTTCCAGAAGGTGGGGGAACTATTTGTGACCCACCAGTATCCCCACAGGGGGAGCCTGTTGTTGCTTATTTGCAGTTTGCTCAGTGTGGGTTTTTAATTGTGGGCTTCACCCAGAGGGAATACCGGGGGAGGGGGGGGTGTCTTTTCTTCAAATATTTCCCCCACCTGGAAGTTCTCTGCTTGTAACTTCCTCTAATCTGTCACTCTCTTTGACCCTGCCTTTTCCCTTTGTTTACTGTTATCTGCTGTCTTTCTGCCTCACTGGTCCATTCTCCTGCCTTTGTTCAAGAATCTCTGACAAAAACATTCTCCAGCCGAAGACAGACATGCTGGGACTATTTCTAAAGCCGGCGACAGACTATGTGACTGCCTCATGTGGCTTGATCAGGTCATGACGTTTCACCTCATTTGCATACCATGCTGCTCGATCAGTCTGACTCAGTCGGGCCCAGTCAGGTGACAGGGCCGAATAGGGCGGGTTCTAAATTTCACTGATCGAGTCAGATGGCTTGTGATCTCTTCTGTGCGGGAAACATTTAGTCAACGTTACGACCTGATCGAGTCATATGATGCAGTCGCATAGTCTGTCTCCAGCTTTAGGCGCATAATAGCAGTAAAATGAAAATAAACCGAAATATTGCAAAACATTTTTACAACGGTGTCGCTGTTTTTATTTCTTCTAATCTCAAGTAGCAATTAGTTTTAAAGAGAATTTTTAAAATGGCCTAATCTAGTCAAGGGTTGGGTTCATGATGAAGCCTTTTGCACACACACACATAGTAGAGGCTGGGCGATTCGTAGATTTTGTATCCCTGGACTAGGATCTGCCAAGGAAAAAGTGGGTGAGGAAGGTGGACTAGCATATAGATTTCAAAAGCGCAAAAAGTATGGTCTCAATACTTATTTTACTGATTATAATTCTTGCTTTTTGATAGTTCGCACCTCCTCCCATTCATCCTGTTTGCTACACTGTCTGAGGGTGTAGACGAAATATCGAAAGTAACCAAACAAAGCTAGCAGACGACACGTGTGTTGTGTTGTCATCCGGTGCAGCGCCCCCTAGGCCAAACACGACACGTACACTTCCTCTGACAACATGGCGCCTTCCAGCAGTCGACGCTGTAGCGACCGGCAGATTTTCTTATTTCTGACAGCCGTTTGCCTCCTCCCTGTGCTTTTGCTAGGCCACGGTCATTCTCACGATCACCACGACGACGACCATGGCCATGCGCACGAACAGCCGCCGTCGTTCAAATACAGCAAGCAAGCCAACGCGCCAGCAGACGACCACGAACATCATGATCATCACGACCACGGAAACGGTCACGCTCATAACGATCACGGACATTCCCACGACCATGGGCACGCCCACGCTCACGCACACGACGACGACCATGGGCACGCCCACGCTCACGCACACGACGACGACCATGGGCACGCCCACGCACACGACGACGACGACCACGGACACGCTCATGCTCACGCTCATTCTCATCACGGCCACGCGCATTCTCACGCTCATGCTCATTCGCATTCGCACGGGCACTCGCACACCAAACCAGGGGAAACCAAGAAAGGCATCGAAGAGTTTGAACGAGGCACGCAACGTGCTAAAAGCGGCCCTGACATGATGGTCTGGCTGAAAGCCATCGGAGCCACAGCGTTCATCAGCGTCTCTCCCGTGTTCATTCTGTATTTCGTGCCTTTGAACAAAGCGGACGAGCAGAGAAACTTGCTCAAAGTTCTGCTGAGTTTCGCCTCCGGCGGCCTCCTAGGGGACGCTTTTCTTCACCTGATTCCCCACGCTATTTCCCCCCACAGCCACGGAGAGGAGGGCGATCACGGACATTCCCATGAATCTCACGGACACTCTCACGGACATTCCCACGAATCTCAGGGACATTCCCACGAGCCTCACGACATGAGCGTGGGGCTGTGGGTTCTGGGCGGCATTGTCGCTTTCCTGATGGTGGAGAAGTTTGTTCGTTTCGTCAAACAAGGCAGTGACGAGCATGGACACAGTCATGGTCATTCGCACGCTCCCCCAAAAAAATCAACCACAGAAAAGTCTGACGATGCTAAAGCATCCGATAAAGAAGGCAACAAATCTGAAACGTCCACAGAGAAAGACGAGGATAAAAAGTCCCCAAGCCCTGAGTCCAAAAAGCCGAAGAAAGCCAAGGACAGCGATGAAGAGACAGAGGACGTTGTGGAGGAAGAAACGGATGAAATGACAGAGAAAGATGAAAAGACGGAGAAAGATGAGACAGAGAGTGATGCCAAAGAAGAGAAAACTAAAGATGAGACAGAGAGTGATGCCAAAGAAGAGAAAACTGCGGAGGGCAAGAAGACGGAGTCTGATGTAGCTGTAAAGCAACCAGGTAGGTGGTTGAATTGTTTGTACTCAATTAAAAACTTGTTTTATGCAAATTGCACAATGTGTATCAGAAAAATGTACAGGGACCTCATAAAGCAAAAAGTAGTCTCAGTTCCTTTGACTTTTGAGGTTGATGGGTTTTGGGTGGGTTTTTTAATGTTTTTTTGTTGTAGCTGTTTTTATAAAAAAAATTGATATTAATTATTTTTTACTCAATATTGTAATAAATATCCATAAAGGATCCATGGAGCTTTCATTTCAAATTCAAGTGACCGTAGAAAGCTCAAATAACTGCAAAAAGAGTGTACACGTGTCGATTGTGTGCAACTTATTATGACTTGTACAGTTGTACTTGTAGGTAGCACTTTAGTAGAGGAGCCATCTGGAGGACTTGGCTGAAAATTAATATTGCAGAGAAGCCTTGTCCAGGGTACATCCCCACTCTTACTCAGCCAAAAGGGTGTTAGGATATTATATTTGGGGTTGCAGTCAGCAGAGGTCCTCAAACTTGTCAAAGGTCAATTATGGCTGTGATACAAACTACCTACCAAAGCTGTGTCATTACTCTTAATGTCTTATTTCAAAAAAGATAGTCTCATAAAAATAAAAAATTCAAGCAAACCATTAACCCCTTCCCTGCCTGGCCCCATGTCTTCTATGGGGTGTGTGATGTCATAACTTTTGATGTCATATCCCAGGAGTGATGTGTTTTTTAATTTATACTTTTTTTCCCCAGATTGAGTCTAACAGGTCTCATTTTCATCTTATAAAACATGAAGAAGATAGTCTCTCAAATTTTCTCTGACAGTGAAGCTAGGTTAATTTGATTTTGAAAGGATTACCCAGTCTGTTGAAATCCATACCCTGTTTAAATTATCCTGCTTGCATGTAAAGCAGCCAATGGGTAAGAATGTCTTCTCTGTGGTGTTGTGCGTGTGTGTGCATGCTCGTTTGCGCGTGCACATGTGTGTGTGTGTGTGTGCACGTTTTGTGCATAGCATTAGATTTAATTTATTATCTAAAATTTAACTTGGTAATCGCTCTGAGCTCTTCAGAGAAAGAGCGCAACAAAGTTACAAACATCCATTATTATTATTATTATTATTATTATTGATCATGCATACAGCTAAATTGCTTTATTATTGCCTAACTTGTAGGTAGTTGCAGAAAATATTAATCAGCATGATTGTTTTCACAATTTCAGACCCAGTTTCTAACAAGGTGGCTGGCTACTTGAACCTGGCTGCCGACTTTGCGCACAACTTCACATAGAATTATGGGGACACTGAATCGAATGATAATTGATATTTCATTAAATACTATGGTGGCTAAATCATCATGATTTTCTTTTTCCTCAGAGCCTGTATCGGACATCAAGGTGGCTGGCTATCTGAACCTGGCGGCCGACTTTGCCCACAACTTCACGGACGGCCTGGCCATCGGGGCTTCGTTTCTAGGGGGCAATACTCTGGGCATGATCACCACAGTGACCATCTTCCTGCACGAGATTCCCCACGAGATCGGTGACTTTGCCATCCTGGTGCAGTCTGGGTGTACTAAGAAACAGGTGGGTGGGGTGGGCTTTCGCTGAGCATTAGCAAAAAGGCAGGGGTTGTGTTTTTCATCTTATTGCGAGTGAGCGTACGCCCACAGACGTACAGCCGAGCGTGTGTTTGTTGTGTGTGTGTGAGTGCTTGTATGTGCATAAGTGTATACCTACATTGTGTGCGCAGGAGGGATTGTGTTCAGTGAGAGAGAGAGCGAGTGTACATCATACATGTATGTGTGTGTGTACAAGTGTGTATGTGTGCGTGTCAGTGAGTAATTGCATCTGTGCGTTTGATGAAAGGTATGTGGATCTGTGTGTTCAAGTCTGTGCGTGCACGTGTTCACTTGCGCACATGCATGTAAATGCTGATTGTAAAGCACTTTGCGATCGATAAAAAAGCGCTATATAAATATCCATTTATTATTTTGTCTGGCCTTCATTCTGTCTGTCTGTCCCATATTGGTTTTTGTTTACAAAAGGTAGAGGCTACAATTTAGGTTCCAAAACCCTCATTCTGTGAGCATAGACTAAAACTCCAAAGTAATC